>ML808488.1:364624-379799 GCA_009831015.1 Picea engelmannii | reverse complement strand
TAAATAAAAATTAATGATCTTATTAATTGAACATCATAATTACTATTGGAGTTGTTTTAATCATTCATTTGAGGTTAAAATTATAATTCATAAAGAATATTTATATACTTAGAGATTACAAAAGTTATTCAAGAAGACCAATGCATCGTAAAATTGAATTCCTCCCAATAATAATTACAAATCATGTACAAATAGTGAACTAATTATAAAATATTGGAACTATAACCTCAGGATCTTTGACCTCGGGAACTATGACCTCAAGAACTTTGACCTCATGAACTATGCTCGCAAGAAATTTGATCTCAGGAAATTTGACCTCAGGAACTATGACCTCAAGAAGTTTGACCTTAGGGACGATGATCTCGGGAAGTTTAACCTCGGGAAGTTTGATCTCAAGAAATATGACCTCAAAACATTTGACCTATGGAATTATGACCTTAGGAACATTAATCTCAAGAAATAAAACCTCAATAACTACAACCTAGATATATTTGACCTTAGGAACTATGGCCTTAAGAACTTTAACCTCATGAACTATGACCCGAGGAACTATGACCTCAAGAACTATGACCTCATGAACTTTGACCTCAAGAATTATGACCTCAAGAACTTTGAATTGAGGAACTATGACCTGAGGAACTTTGACCTTGGGAAATTTGATCTCCGGAACTATGACCTCATGAAATTTGATCTCAAGAATTATGGCCTCGGGAACTATGACCTTAGGAACTTTGACCTTCATAACTATGACCTGAGGAACTATGTGATCTACAATAGAAATACTTAGGAAATTAACTAGAATAGGAAACAACAATAATCACACCAAACTGAGAGAAAAATTACCATCACTTTATTTAGAATAGGAGGTGAGCTTATATATATCCATGTTATTACATGATGGCTTGAATGGCTCAAGATAGAACTAACTTTTAACAACTATTTAGTTAGATATGATCAAGTACTTCCTTGGGACTTGTTCCCAACTATTCTTGTCCTCCAATAAGCTAAGAGAGTGAGCCTTCCAAGAATCCAACTAGTTGAGGGAGTGCTCATTCCTTTGGATTCATGTGGATGTTCRTCGAGTTGCATAATTCCTCCCTATTTAAGCTCATAAGTGTCCCCACTTATGTCAGTAAATGAGGAAAATGCTTGTGCATGGAAGCTTCTGAAAACCATTTAGCCTGAGCGGGATTTTTTCCTGTGCACTCAACAAGGAAAGAGGTACATTTTTTATTATAGGTGGTGGTATGGAAAGTGTCAAGTAAGGTGTCTTGTAGCAAGGGAGACTAGAAATCAGGGATTAACTTGATGGGATGAGAGATGGTGACATTATCTTCTAGAAATGGGGGTTCATAGTGTTTTAGACTATTCACATTCACCACATCATGAATTCCTAGTTGCGGTGGGAATTCAAGGTGATATTCATTGTTTCCAATATGTTGGAGAACAATATAAGGGTCATAGCAGAGAGGTTTCAGTTTTTGATGAGGTTAGGATTTAAAATGTTGGTGTTCCATGTAAAACAATACTTTATCACCAAGAGTAAAAACCATAGTGGAACAATGAGCATCATGGCAGGCTTTGTAGTGTTATTGGGATGCCTTTAGTTCTTTATAGACTTGGTAATGTTTGTGTGTTATATTCTACAAAAATGAAAGGGTGGGTGTTTGTTCTTTCTATTGGTGTGGAGTGCCAGAAGGATGCAAGGTGAGAGGAATTTCATAAGGGGGTAAAGGTTGATATCCAAAGTAGGACTCAAAAGGAGATATCCTAGTGGAAATATGTATAATATGATTATAAATATGTTGAATGACATGGAGGGTTGTATCCCACTATTTGGTTTTTAAAAATTGAATGTGAAGAGAATGGATGGGGCTACGGTTAACTACCTCGGTTTGGCCATCTATTGGGGGATGAAAGTCAGTAAAATATTTGATTTGACAACTCATTGAATCCCATAATTTTTTCCAGAAGGTGTTGAGAAAGTGAGTGTCATGATCATAGATTATGCTAGTAGGAAGGCCAAAGTGTGGCCAAACATTATGAAAGAAAAAGTATGTGGTTTGGGTAGCAATAATGGTCTTATTCCAAGGGATAAAAAGAGCCATATTGGAGAAATGAAAAACAATAAACTAGATAGAATCATGTTTTCGTAAGGTCATAGGTAAACCACTAAAGAAATCCATGGAAATAAATTCCCAAGGGTGGGAAGGGAAAGGAAGGGGTTGATACGAACCAAATTTGTGATTGGCAGGTTTATGTTGACTACACAAGGCACAATCATAAATGAAATGCTCCACTTGACAAGTCATAGAAGACCAAAATAAATATAGTTGCAAGTGCTTAACTATTTTTAGAGACCCAAAATGGCCACCATAGGAGGAAGAATGAACCTCTTTAATCAAATTAATACCATCTTTAGAAGATGGGACACATAACTGGTTGAGTTTATATAGCCACCCTTCTCTGATTATATAATCCAAAAATGGTGTTTGATTGACCTTAGTGGGATGTTGCACATCGGCCCGTATCTATACAAAGAATGGATTAAAAGCATAAAGAGGCTTCCAAACCTCCTAGGCAGCACAACACACAACTAGGAGTTGAAGTACATGTGTAGGGGGCCAGCTCAGGAAATCAACCATCCAATTGGATGTGTATTTCTTGTATTTAATCACCAAATGAATATATTAAATATAAGTGGCCCACTTTAAATTATGTTTCTCTTGTATCTTAATTTGAGAATTGATGAAAATCAATAGATGATGATATGTGTGGAGGATTTTTTTATTTCCCTAGGACGTAATGGTGCCATTATTTCAATGCTTGTACCAGACTATAGAACTCTTTGTCTTAAATGTTATAATTGTATTTGGCATCATATGATGGCTTTGAATAGTATACAATAGGGTGTCCTCATTATTTAAGAACCACACCAATAGCATATTGAGAGGTGTCTATCTCAATCTCAAAGGGAGACTAAAGATCAAGTAAACGAAATACAAGATCATAACAAAGGGAATTTTTGAGAGCCTAAAATTGTTTTCGTGCCAAGGGAGATCAAAAAAATTGATTTTGGCTAGAAAGTCGATGAAGAGGGCGTGCTAACTGAGAGAAGTTAGTAATGAACTGTCGATAAAAATTAATGCCAGCCATAAATATCTTGAGTCCATAGCTAAGTGAGGCACTGGACATTGTGCAATAGATTGGAATTTAATGGGATCTGAGATAACACCCTCAAAAGAGACAACAAACCCTAAATATTGAATTGAAGGTTGCCTAAAAGAAGATTTATGACGTTTCACATGCAGTTTGTGAGTGCACAATAAGTCTAGAATAGTGTGTACATGGAGCGAATGATCCTCCCAAGTCTTTCTAAATACCAATATATCATCCAAATAGATCACCACAATTTTTCGCAAATTTGCTTTGAAAATATAATTGATTAACCTCATGAAAGTGGTAAAGGCATTAGTAAGACCGAAGGGCATCACCATCCATTCATAAAGCCAAAATTTGGTTTTGAAATTTGGCTTCCATGTGTCTGTTGTATTCATGCAAACTTGGTGATATCCTATTGTAAGATCCATTTTGGTAAATAAGTGAGCACCCTTCAAATGATCTAGTAAATCATGAATGTGTGGTAAAGGTTAATTCTTCTTGACTATGGCCTTATTAAGAGCCTGATTGTTCATGACTAATGCCATTCCTTAGACTCCTTAGGATTGATGAAGGTAGGAGAGGCACAAGGGGAAGAACTCAGTTGGATTTGACCAGTATTAAGATGTTGGTGGAGATGGAATTCCACTTCCTCATCCTCGGGAGGAGCAAGGCGATAATATGGAGCATTGGAAAAAGTGGCTCTAGGAATAAGATCAATGGAATTTTCAATGGAAAAAAAAGGGGACAGTCTAGTGGGAGAATCAAATACATATTCAAAGGATCTGAGGAAAGTGTCCACATCTGAAGGAAGGGCATGAGAGGGGTTTCCTAGTTTAAGAGGGCATACCAAACAAAGGGAAATGGACTTGTTGAGATTGATTTGATGAAAAAAGCATTGGCTGAAAATTAACGTAGGGGCTTTCAGAGAGGAAGAGGTGAGGACATAGGTACAACCATGTTTATGAAGATGATACTAATGATTGCAAGCATGGTATACAATGTGACAGAGTTCCTAATGGGGAATACCTAAGAGCACATATATGCAATCCAAAGAAGACACATTGCAAAGAAATATATCGCGAAAAGGGTCGATATAAAAACGAAGGGCACAATTGTTGTGGATAAATTAGTGAACGCGGACATAGACCAATATTCCTAGTCTGGGCACACAAAACTAGAACAAAATGAAATAGAATACAATATTTTCCTTAGGTTCAAAAGAAACATAAAATGTAGAAGTTCATACCTTTTTAATCATTGTTTGTCCTCTCAAGTTGTAACTCCAAGTTCTCAATTAAATGTTTTGTAAAAGTAGAGATATACAAGAGAAACAAACAAAATAGTGAAAGAAACCAATATCTATATATCTCAATGAACCTATGTAAATAGCCAAGGAAAAATACACACAAATATCATTAGAAATCTTAGTTAGGAAAGGAAAATGTATCATTATATTAAATAATTAGAAAATAACTTACAACCGGTGCCTTGTCATTGACAAGCTCCTTCTAGTAGTTCAATGCTTCAATACCCTCATATCCTCCATCGATGACATCATCATTAGTAGAGCACTTTAGAACAACTAAATCTCTTAGGGACAAAGTGAGATTCACAAACTCTCAATTACAAATCTGGATCTATTGTCAATTCACCATAATTTCATTATTCCTCTATTCTTTCTTCATTTTTCCTTTGGAAGATTACTCTTTTATAGAGTAGAGAGGAATCCATGAAGAGCTTAGGATCTCACCAAATCAAGAGAGGTGGGTGAGATCCACACCGATCAGTAAACAACTCATCATCAAATCTTCTCTTCTAGAACCTTCGAGAATCTCTTATTTTTCCCACGTACGAAAGATTTTTGCACCCTTATATCTGAAAAAAAAAATGACATTGTCGAACTTGGTAATGATGCAGATTGTGACAAGTAGAGTTGTCACATATTGCTAGAGTGAAACCAACAATAATTCTTTAATTTAGAGACTTGTTAGAGTTTCTTGTTTCCAAAATACTTCTTCCCAACTCTCCTTCCAAATTATTATGCTTTTAAGGTGTTAGAGAATAGACAATATAAGCAATTGCGACAAAATGTTGTGTAACAGAATGCCCCCCAAATTATGAAGTTAGAAAGTTTGATAGTTGAAATACTTTTCCTGATGGGTATTGAAACAAAGAACATGCCAGTTGGAGATCTGTCAAAACACAAGGAAAATGTAGTACACAATATTTTATCATCATTGAGGTAAGCATCCCCATACTCATAATATAAGAGACTATAAGCACGGATGTCAACCAATACATTCCAGATCCATGATTATCATTTACTAATGATATGGCCACTAAGAATACATCATGGATCCATATTGTCATGATTTAATGAACTCATAGCCACCAGAATATACATTGTGGATCTATGAATTACGACAAGAAAATAGACACAAATCAATACAATGTGGATCTACGTGACAACATTAGTCTGAATACTTTGCATCACAACCTGGGAAATTAAAATCAAAAGACAATCCCCCAGGGTATTCACCTCATTCCTATTTTAGTAGTATGATTCTCACCATGTGAATACATGTTTTTGGAATCAAACATCATAGAAAACACTTGATTACCAGTCATTGATGTATACCGTTAACAAGTGTGAGAGATATCACCATTGATGTTAATGACTCTCAAGGTACTTTAAGTACAATCCTTTGAATGTGAATTTATGAGTTGAATTTGAAAATTCAAAGAAATATTAGGATCAGAGGTCAATGAAAAAAAATCCTATCAAAAGAGAGAATACTTGCCATTAGGGCATGCAAGTTACTAGAGTAGTTTCTAAATCAGCTTCATGAATAATGATTTGGTGTCGATAAGAAGTGATTTGTCGTAATAGGGCCTTGATGTATCCCCCATCAACGACATAAAACATGACTCAAAATAATTTCTAGTGATAATTCAGAATAATGTTTTAGGACTGACTTAGGGATGGCCAATGAGATCAGAATCTTAAATGAATGCAAAGAGGGGCGACACAATAGAAGTCTTACATTGATTCTTTATCGAACATTGACATAAAAAAGGTTTTTACATCACTAACTTGACGAAGATCACAAGGTAAGATATAGATTCCCAAGACATGATCGACAGGAGACAAGCAAATTTCCCAACTTCAACACAAAATGGTAGAAGATTTCATGTTCGAGAGCGATTGTTGTCATGAGTACGAATTTAAAATATAGATTCCCTTCCCAATTTCCCCCCAACATGTTTGGTGAGTACCTCTTTATTTTTTAATGAGATTGAGGAGGATAAAAAATGCTCATGTATAAGCTCATCCTTCAGACAAGAACCTCAGAGTATGTTTAATAAACCCTAGGTAGGAGTGGTTTGGTCCCATGTGGGTCTTCCATTGTATATTTTATGAGTCCAGAGGAAGTAAACTAAGTGGTTTTTCATGGTTAGAGAGTTTGAAAAACACTTAAAGAAAACTACAAAAAGTCCCTTTTTCGTAAAGTTTAGTCTTCCAAGTCYRAAAAAGTATAAAMTAATCCAGGAGAGAACTCTTCTAGCGAATACAGATGTACTCCTAGAGCATGYATTTTTCATATTTAGTCYAATGARGCCRAAAAAGGGGTAAACTACCACTCAAAAGAYRMCCTTTAAAACCTTCTAACGRGTGTGAAAGGAAGCAAKTTCGCTTGGAAATATTTTTGTTTTTAATAGGGTTTYTRAAAGAKCTTAAAAAMRTCSCTTTAGAATTTGTTTTTGWATTTTTTTAAAGTTTTTTTCCTCAAAAAAYRATAAAAATAATACATCACCTTAGTTCCATGTTYYGTATGAATGTCCAYGGTTGCACAAAATCAAACAAAAGTATTAATATCACTTGGAACTATACAAAAGTGKTTAATMATATGAAAATAATATGCCAAAGAATATTCTCTTAGGTCAAAAAGGGGCAGAACTCATTCATTTTTACCATTTTACCATTTAACCACTTGGAGTTGGAGAAATAGTCTATTTGTGCTGAATTTTCAAGTGTTGATTCCAGATGATCTAGGAAACCAAATTGATCTAGGTGGATATCAGTGGCCACCCACCTTTTCCAACTGGCTTAGAATAGTTTTCTGGCAATTTTGGTAATTTACTATTTTTAGCAGTTTTTAACTTTTGGGGGCATTTAGAGGGCCCAAATGAAGGTTTTTTGGGATTGAGATTATAAATTATATTCAAAGGATTTAAGTGAGCCCTCAAATTGAATCTCATCGATGATACCTTTCCAACAAGCTATCTTGCGCCCCAAACGGAGATCGTATGCAAAAGTTACGACCCCAAGAAGTTGATGTACTAACTTACCCAAATGTGGACCACATGACTTTTGGTGCTTCATCTCCTAGGGTTAGGTTTTTTGGATGTCTAGGGTTTTTGAAATTCCAGTTTATTGTAAAAATGTCTTCAAATCTTGATTATAATCATCTACTTGTGAATGAGTGCAGTCATCACATCTCTTCTCAGAGATAAGCCGCCACCATTCCAGCAAGCTTGTTATCCGCTGCATTTTACAGTTTCAGC
Source organism: Picea engelmannii (assembly GCA_009831015.1). Classification (NCBI taxonomy): domain Eukaryota; kingdom Viridiplantae; phylum Streptophyta; class Pinopsida; order Pinales; family Pinaceae; genus Picea; species Picea engelmannii. The sequence goes on along the minus strand of ML808488.1, from coordinate 372,071 downwards.
TTATTTCCTTATTGAATAGAAAACCAATTTTAGTGTATCTTTGTTATTATGTGTTAGTAATATTTTAATAAACTGTATTCATTTTTTTCTACTCATAAAATATGGATCAATGGTATCAGAGCGGTCTTCTCCTTGTCGTCTTAATGCATGTCCCTAACGAGGTCAGGGTACAAACAATTGAGTCTCGAGTTTGTTTCTCTTGAGGAAAAAATATCTCACATGCCCAAGCAACCTCTCATGGAAGGAGAAAATAAATATGATGGGACAAGATATCCTTTCAAAATTTTGCTTGAGGAAGCCCTCATGCAACAAAGGAACGAGATGATGGATAGTTTCACACAAATCCTTCAGCGACTACCAGCAGGTGATGTATCTTCCCCGAGCGGAGGCGCCACCCCATTCAAGGTACAAATAAACTTAGATATTCCTATATTTGAAGGTCATATAGACGTAGATGTTGTAGGCAAGTGGTTGAATCTACTAGAAGGGTATTTTAATGTCCATAACTTTTCGAATAGAGAATAGATTACTTTTGTGCACCTCAAAGATGTTCCCCATGTCAAAGATTGGTGAGAAACTTTCTGTTTGCAAAAGGAAACAGAGGAACCCTCATTATTTATAGTCACATCCACCTGGGAATCCTTCATGGATGCTATTAAGGAAAAATACTACCCTGTCGGAAGTTATGACAACTTGTATACCAAATGGACCACACCGCGGAAAGAAAGAGACCAAGTAGTGCCAGAGTTCACAAATATATTCCATACCTTGCGAACCAAGTCAGGTATCAAATATTCAGAGGTGAAATCTGGTGCTCAAGTATTGTGGTGCTCTGCATAGATATATACAAACCGAAATGGAATTTATGGACATATCATCCTTGGGCACGACCTACCGATATGTCATCAAAATCGAGCAGAAGCTTAAACAAAAGACATGGAAATTTCGGCCTGGGAACCCCTCACATCAAAATCCAGGAAATAGAGGCCCCAACCCACATAACAACGGATAGAGAAAATATGAACTATATCAAGACAACCAGTCCAAGACACAAGAAAATAAGGACACCGAAAAGATGAAGAAAGATATCGGGAAGTGGTGCGACTTCCATAAGAGCCCTTGGCATAACACTATTGATTGTTGTTCAAAGTAGTCATTGGTGCTTGAAGTGAAAGCCTCTGAATCATATGTAGGTTCTGACTCTGATTCAAAACTATAAAGGTGAATACATATCATTGACGCGAAACCTAGTGCCATTGTTTCTACCACCAAGCTCCAGCCTAGCGAACCAGACAAGCTAGAAGAAGGTGAGCACCTCTTCCATTCATAGATGTGGGTGAAAGGAACTCTGTTTCACTTCATCGTTGATAGTTGTAGCCAGAAGAACCTCATCTTAGCAGAGGTCTTCAAGCGGTTGGCCCTGCCAACAACGTTGCACCCACAACCCTACACCGTTATATGGCTCCGCCAAGGAAGCAATCTTCATGTCAACCAATAGTGTCAATTGTTGTACAACATCAAGCCCTTCAAAGATGAGGTATTGTGTGATGTTGCTCCTCTCAAAGTTTGTATTGTTATATTGGGCCAACCTTATTTATGGAAACATCATGTTGCATATGAGTCTAGGTTTCGTAGTGTTATTATTACTTTGAACATGAAATTGTACAGGATATCTGAGGCAGTCCCTCCTAGTGCTGTTTACTTGATCTCTACCAAGCAACGCATGAAGGTCATCTCTTAGACTGGGAATTTTTTCTTCTTTGTGATTCTCTCTCAAAGTAAGTGAAAGATCGCAGCCAAATCCAGGGCCCCGACGGTCGATCTCTCCACACAATAGAAGAAAGTGGATAAGGTCGTGGAAGAATACTCAGATATCTTCTCTTCTCCTACCGGGTTACCTCTACACTTCCATGTCAAGCATCCCATCAATCTGAACCTAGGTGCACCACTACCCAATGGGCCAGTCTACCGCCACTCTCTGTTAGAAAACAAGGAGATCAAGAGGTAGATCCAAGAATTGCACCACAAGGGGCACATCCGGCCCAACTCATCGCCTTGTGGGAGCCCAATCATGTTGGTGTAGAAGAAAGATGGGACCTGATGACTTTGCATTGATTATCGTGCCATAAATAAAATCACAGTCCAAAACTGGTACCCAATTCCCTGAATCGACGCTCCTTGATCAACTCATGGGGGTCAAATACTTTAGTAAGATTGATCTGAATTCTGTCTACCACCAGGTCCCAATAGAATAGATAGATGTATGGAAGACAACCTTCAATTCAAAAGAAGGTCTTTTTGAATGGTTGGTCATGCCCTTTGGTTTGAAAAATGCTCCAACAACTTTTATGAGGATGATGGATGATATCCTACGACCTTTCACCAATACTTTTGTAGTGGTGTACCTAGATGACATCCTCATCTACAACAATACTTGGTCAGAACACTTGCAGTATATTCAACAGGTTCTGCACACCCTCCGACAACACAAACTATATGCAAACTTGGAAACATTCTCCTTCGGCATGGACATGGTCCATTACTTAGGCTACATTGTTGATCAACATGGTGTGCATGTGGATCCAACCAAGATCCAGGTCATCTATGACTGGCCAGCCCCAACCACACTCACTGAACTTTAGAGCTTCTTGGGTCTTGCCAATTTCTATTACAGGTTCATTTTGGGATTCTCTCATATCACATGGGCCCTCATCCAAGTAACCAGAGGTGGTGGTAAGGAAAAATATGTGTGGGGCCTATCCCAAAAATAATACTTTGAGGACTTGAATAATTGTTTGTGCTCATCCCCAGTACTTCCATTACTAGACCTGCAACATCCCTTTGAGATCAAGATAGATGGTTCATACTATGGTGTGGGCATCGTTCTCACTCAACATGACCACCCCGTGGAATATCAAAGTGAGACACTATCAAATGTTGTCCATAAGTACCCTACATACGACAAAGAAATGTACTCCATTGTGAAAGACTGCCTCCAGTGGAGATATTACATTCTTGGGAAGGAGAGAATCATCCACACTAATCACAATACACTACAGTTCATGCAGACCCAAGGAAAATTGCAGAATGACCCCCATAAAAATTCATCCACAAACTTACAACAATTCCACCTCAACATCAAGTATAAAACATGAATTACCAATTGAGTTGTTTATTGCCTCAGTCGACCTCCAGTCGCGACACTCACCACGGTGCTATAATCTTGTGGCCATGAGATCTTCGGATGGCCTCACCTCTATGAGATAGACCCTGACTTCTCCACCACCTACCAAATGTTGGGTGCCAACTTAGTGGTCGCTAATTTCCATCTTCACGAAGGGATGTTGTGCCATCTGGGCCATCTTTGCGTTCCATCAAGCGATTGTGCAAAGATGATTTGGGAAGCTCACTACAGTCAAGTGGTAGGACACTTTGGCATTGAAAATATAGTGGCAGTGTTGCATAAACATTTTTACTAGCCGAAACGTCGACAGGATGTCTACAAGTATATCAAGTCTTGCACCACCTACACTATTTCCAAACCAACCAAAAATAAATAGGGCCTATACACCTCTCTTCCTACTCCTAACAGTCCATAGGAATCCATCTCAATGCACTACATTTTGGGATTCCCATCCACCAAGAGGGGAAATGACTGTGTTTTTGTGGTTGTTGATTGCTTTTCCAAGATAGCGATTCTAGTTGCCTGCAAGAAGAACATCATAGCAAAAGCCACTGCCAAGCTCTTCTTTGAACGAGTATGGGTACATTTTGGGGTCCCACAAACCATTATCTTAGACTGTGATAGTCGATTCCTCAACACATTTTGGTCAAGCCTCTAGTCACTACTGGATACCAAGCTCACCAAATCCACTGCCTTCCACCCCTAGAAAGATGGCCAAACTAAGGTCGACAATCGGATGATCGTACATATCCTGCGCATGTACAATTCAAAACACCCCTGCACATGGGATGAGATTCTTCCATATCTCCAACATAGATACAACCGAGCCCTACATAGATCAACTAGAAACATCCCCTTTCAGGTGGGGTTGAGACTCCAACCAATGGGCCCCGTGGACGTTGCACTACCCCTGGCGACCACCTCGACCGACTCATCCCCTACTCCACTAGAAGTTGAAAAAGCCACCCGGTTCATTGATTGGATCCAACACATCCACCAACAAGTTTAGGATATTCTACAGAAGTCTAATTCCAAGTACAAGCAGCGCCATGATCAACATTAGGTGCCACATAAATTTTAGGTGGGCCACAAAGTTTGGTTGCACTTGTAGAAAGAACACCTTACAGGGCCCCATAGGAATATTCACCCACTCCATTATGGGTCATACACCATCACCAAGTCCATGAGTGAAAATTCATTTGAGTTCAACATTCCCCCTTTCCTTGGCCTGCACCCAGTCTTCAATGTGGCTCTCCTTTGACCATATTTCCCACCATTATTGGACACCTTAGATATAGCAGAGAAGTTGACACCAATAGAGCTCAACCCTGAATTCATGCAACATGCATCCAATGATCATATTTTGGACACAAATATCAAGGTTACTTGACAGCAAAGGAACTAGCTTTATCGAGTCATCAAAACAGGGAAACTCCTACACCAAGGCAAGTCGCTCACCCGGGGCCAAATTTAACAGAAATTTCCTCGTTTGATGGGAGAACTCAATGCATGGAGACCATTTATTCCTAAGGAGGGAGGATTGATCCAGGTGGATATCTATGGCCACCCACCTTTTCCAACTATCTCAAAATAGTTTTCTGACAATTTTGGTAATTTGTTATTTTTGGCAGTTTTTAACTTCCAAGGCCATTTTGAGGGCCTAAATGAAGGTTTTTTTTAATAAAGCTTCAAAATTATTGTCAAATTATTTGATTGAGCACCCAAAATGAATCTCCTCAATGATACCTTTCCAACGAGCTATCGTGTGCACCAAACGGAGATCGTATGCAAAAGTTACGACCCTGGGAAGTTGATGTACTAACTTACCCAAATGGGGCCCACATGACTTTTGGTGCTTCCTCTCCTAGGGTTAGGTTTTTTGGATGTCTAAGGTTTTTGAAATTCTAGTGTATTGTAAAAATGCCTTCAGAGCCTCATTGTAATCACCTTCTTGTGAATGAGTGCAACCATCACATCTCTTCTCAAAGATAAGCCACCACCATTCCAACATGCTTGTTATCTGCTGCATTTTACAGTTTCGGCTTATTTCCTTATTGAATAGAAAACCAATTTTACTGTATCTTGTCTAGTTCACCAGGCTGGAGCTTGGTGGTAGAAACAATGGCACTAGGTTCCATATCAATGATCTGTATTCCCCTTTCTAGTTTTGACTCAGAGTCAGAGCCTAAATATGATTCAGAGGCTTTCACTTCAACCACCAACGACTACTTTGAATGACAATCAATAGTGTTATGCCAAGGGCTCTTATGGAAGTCGCACCACTTCCCGATATCTTTCTTCATCTTTTTGATGTCCTTATTTTCTTATGTCTTGGACTGGTTTTCTTGATACAGTCCATATTTTCTTTGTCCTTTCCTGGATTTTGATGTGAGGGGTTCCCAGGCCCAAATTTCCATGTCTTTTGTTTGAGATTCTGCTCGATTTTGACGACATATCGGTAGCCTGCGTGCAAGGATGATATGTCCATAAATTCCATTTTGGTTTGTACATATATATGCAGAGCACCACAATACTTGAGCACCAGATGTCGCTCTGAATATTTGATACCCAACTTGGTTCGCAAGGTATGGAATATATTTGTGAACTCTGGCACTGCTTGGTCTCTTTCTTGCCGTAGTGTGGTCCATTTGGTATACAAGTCGTCATAAATTCTGACAGGGTAGTATTTTTCCTTAATAGAAACCATGAAGGATTCCCAGTTGGCTGTGACTATAAATAATGAGGGTTCCTCTGTTTCCTTTTTCTCACAGAAAGTTTCCCACCAATCTTTGACATGGGGAACATCTTTGAGGTGCACAAAAGTAATCTATTCTCTATTCGAAAAGTTATGGACATAAAAATACCCTTCTAGTATATTCAACCACTTGTCTACAACATCTATGTCTATATGACATTCAAATATAGGAATATCGAAGTTTATTTGTACCTTGAATGGGGTGGCACCTCCGCTCGAGGAAGATGCATCACCTGTTGGTAGTCGCCGAAGGATTTGCGTGAAACTATCCATCATCTCGTACCTATGTTGCATGAGGGCTTCCTCAAGCAAAATTGTGAAAGGATATCTTGTCCCATGATCTTTATTTTCTCTTTCCATGAGAGGTTGCTTGGCGTGTGAGATATTTTTTCCTCAAGAGAAAAAAGCTCGAGACCCAATTGTTTGTACCCTGACCTCGTTAGGGACATGCATTAAGACAACAAGGAGCAGACCGCTCTAATAACATTGATCTAGATTTTATGAGCAGAAAAAAATGAATACAATTTATTAAAATATTATTAACACATAATAATAGAGATACACTAAAATTGGTTTTCTATTCAATAAGGAAATAAGATGAAACTATAAAATGTAGCGGATAACGAGCTTGCTGGAATGGTGGTGGCTTATCTCTGAGAAGAGATGTGACGACTATGCTCATTCACAAGTAGATGATTATAATCAAGATTTGAAGACATTTTTACAATAAATTGTTATATCACAAACCCTAGACATCCAAAAAACATAACCCTAGGAGATGAAGCGCCAAAAGTCATGTGGTCCACGTTTGGGTAAGTTAGTACATCAACTTCTCGGGGTTGTAACTTTTGCATACGATCTTTGTTTTGGGAGAACGATAGCTTGTTGGAAAGGTATCATCAATGAGATTCAATTTGAGGGCTCAATTAAATCCTTTGAATATAATTTAGAATCTCAATCCCAAAAAACCTTCATTTGGGCCCTCTAAATGCCCCCAGAAGTTAAAAACTGCTAAAAATAGTAAATTACCAAAATTGCCAGAAAACTATTCTAAGCCAGTTGGAAAAGGTGGGTGGCCACAGATATCCACCTGGGTCAATTTGGTTGCCTGGATCGTCTGGAATCAACACTTGAAAATTCAGCACAAATAGACTATTTCTCCAACTCCAAGTGGTTAAATGGTAAAATGGTAAAAATGAATGAGTTCTACCCCTTTTTGACCTAAGAGAATATTCTTTGGCATATTATTTTCATATGATTAACCACTTTTGTATAGTTCCAAGTGATATTAATACTTTTGTTTGATTTTGTGCAACCATGGACATTCATACGAAACATGGAACTAAGGTGATGTATTATTTTTATTGTTTTTTGAGGAAAAACTTTAAAAAATTCAAAAACAAATTCTAAAGGGACGTTTTTAAGCTCTTTCAAAAACCCTATTAAAAACAAAAATATTTCCAAGCGAACTTGCTTCCTTTCACACTCGTTAGAAGGTTTTAAAGGTC
>ML808488.1:326341-357354 GCA_009831015.1 Picea engelmannii | reverse complement strand
ATTTCTTTATTACAACACTAAGTGCTTTTGGAATTGAGCATATATAGTGCGTGGCTATCTTTGAAACAAAAGACTTCCCTGGGTTGATAATTTATGTTTCACTTGGTTGTTTGAAATTAATTAAGCAATTATAGTGACCAACACTTCCCTTCATAAGTCCATCTAAAGAGTCTCAACACTTAGCCACTTTTCCATCCACATAGATTCACAAATGTACAATTCTACACCTTTTGTTCATAAGTTCGACCCAAAGGTCTCAACACTTAGCCATTTTTCTATATTCAGTGGCTATTGGACTCATGGATTCATAATCCTTCCCTTCATAAGTCCATCCGAAGAGTCTCAACACTTAGCCACTTTTCCATATATGCGGACTCACAGACGTACAATTGTGTAGCTCCTATTCATACGTCTGTCTGAAAGGTCTCAACACTTAGCCATTTTTCCATCTATGCAGGCTTGTGGACTCCCAGATTCCCAGACTCACAAATGCATAATCCTTCCCTTCACAATTTCATCTGAGGATTCTAAACACTTAGCCACTTTTCCATCTACGTGGACTCGTGGATGTGCACTTTTGTACCTCCTTTTCATAATTTCATCTGAAAGGTCTCAACACTTAGCCATTTTTTGAGTTTGTCGGGTTTATGAGTTGGTGGACTTGCAGACCCATTCATCTCACCTTTCTGACCCTTAAACTTGACAGGGACCCACTCCTTATTACCTCAATAAATTACATGCCTCCACATGGATTTCTCATACACATAGGTTTGTGACATCAACATAATGTTATCATGATGTCACCCCTCCTCTCATCAACATATAAGGGATTCGACGTTGATCAATGACCAAGATCACATCCCATATGTACTCTGATCAACGATCGAGATATTTCAAAATTTTTATCTGACGTCCAAGGATAAACAAAGATATAAGACACAGTTCACCCAAGGGCATGCACTATGGCCCACTGACCAATTACCTACTTCCATTCACAGGCTGACACCTATCAACTTCTAGACATGTTGGTGTTCTAGGTCAGCATGGTAAATAATGTTGACATTACCTCTTCCCCAAATATTGCTTAAACAAGACCACAATGATCTATGACAGAGGTTAATTCAGGGCTAATCCCTAATTAACAATCCATATTAACTCGGGTACACTCTCTAAAGGCATGGTAACCTTCTTTGATAAAGGGTCCATATTTATTCACTCTGTCGAGCCAACGACTCTGATTCCTTCGAGCTCAAAACATGGTTTTTCATCTGATTCGAGACTTAGACAATTCAAGGATTTTTCTTTGGGCTCTTTCTGTTACATTCAACTATTGAATCATGATCATAGTTTGAATTCATAGATTTCCCATCACAACGATGGATATATATATATATATATATATATTGAGCACACATGAATCGTAAAATTAAGTTCATTCTTTTTATCTCAGAACAATACATAATTCTTATATTCAGTTGTGCAGGGAATGTATTGTTCTTGCCATCCTACCATTACTTAAACACACAAGTTTGCAAATATAATAATCATCATCACTATAAATTAAATATGTAGATGTATAGTGCAAGTAAAAGTGTTCAATCATGCATTTCAATTCAATTACATAGATTCTATGAAATACTTATCTATTACAGTTAATAGTTGACCAACTGACTATGGGTGTTCATCTTTCCACCCAAATGTAGGCTCAGATGCATTCACTTTTAGCATTTTGTCCACCCTCATGCTAAGCCATGATACCACTAGGGAATCTCTCTCAGATTCTCAGTAGGATTTGAAGGTTACTCTCCTTAACTCTACTCTTGGTAGAGATTTTCCATACACCCACCTAGCCCAGTCCTCTTCGAGGTTTATCAGATTCCTTCCCAGCAACAAGCTCGTGATCCTCTTAGCTCAAGTCAAATTTTTGGGTATTATATGATCCAACTCCCAACTCTTCTACAGGTTCTCTCATCTTCTATTGCACTCCCCCGTGCATTGTTTTCAGCAACTATCTTCCTAAGAGGCCCAAAATCTTCCCGTTCCCTCTCTCTCTATGTGTTTTTTCTTGCACGTGTGACTTAGTAAGGTTCTTGATATGTCCTTTTGTTTCTTCCATCAGAAGGAAACTCGTCATCAATCCTAGGGACCTGTGGTGATATTTTCTACTATCCTATAGTTGATCGCTTCCTGTCCCTTTTGATATCCCTCCATACTTCCATTCCTTGGGGTGGTTGGCTGTTCAACTACCAACACATCCTCATTAACTGACTTGTCTTATTATCCAGGCTAAGGGTAAATAATTTGAATGTTTCCAATTAATATTTCTGCAAGGTGTCTTGGGGTCCTTTAACTTAGTAGAACCTCCCCTCATTCCTTTAGTGATATTCTAGCCAATACTTTAAGGATTCACCCATCAATCAATTGGTGACGTTTACAATTAAACAATAATACATTTACAATATTTTCAAGCCATTACATGGCAATCATAAATTACGATTAGTTATAGGCTGGGGAAAACAGGGGTGTTACAATCCCCTCCTCCTTAAAGGAACACTGTCCTCAGTGTTCTTCTCAAAAACACCTACCGTGACTTCATCTTTCAGCTGCTTCAAAATCATTTTCCTTTTCTTTGTCCAGTCCTTTCCCAGACTCTTGGCATTTAGAACATTCCTACAACAATTTTCAACAACAAGCATATTAGTTATCATTTCATGAAAAACATTTTATTGTTGTTTAAATTCAAGTGGAAATATTCACAAGTTAGCACAATTCTTATATGTGTAGTTCATGGATTTGCATCCATATGGCTATCTCATTAACTTGGATCAATGATTTCCTTGACATACCCATTGTGTGCATGATCAAAATCAACATATTACAAAAAATATTGGAGTCTCCTCTTCCTTCCAGTCACTCACCCTCTAGGCCTAGGCTTAAGCATCCCCTTCTCTGCTATGCAATCCCTCGTGTGATCTATCTTTCCTTTCTAGGGATTTCTCGCACAAGAAGAATTTATGAGAAATCCTTGAGTCTTATAGCTAAGGCGTCCCTCATACTTTCTCTCTCTAAAGTGTCCCTTCGACATGTGTCACCACAATACATCATTCTATGGGGATGATGGATTATCAAAGGGTTCTCATGTCACAACAATAGTATGTTACCATGCTTTCCATCTTGAAAATCATCCTTTGTCCCTTAGGATAGATATGTAATCCCATATGTATCACATGTATATATTAATCCATGATATACTATCATCAATTGATCAAAAATTTCAAATTTGTTATCCATAGATTTCTAATTCTATTTTTTAATTTTCAGATCTATTCCACATAGAACTAGATTCACAAGTATGAGATATCTTTCTCATAGCAATTTGGCACTTTTATAATCAATATGCATTGGTATTCTTCATGGAATTACAACACTGGCACATCAAATACCTTTCTTCTTGCAATTTCCTCTTCAATCAAGCAACAAATTGTTATTTCTCATGCACATTATATTTTCATTACACACTTGTAGTGGTTCACAAACAATTTCAGAGCTATGCATACTAAAAATCAAGTTCATTATTCAAAAATGAAATACCATTCCTTTAAAAATGCAATCAAACATCAAAATAATTCTAACCAATGTGCCAATATCCATGGCCACATTCACACACAATGCACCCTTATATTGATTTTCAGATTATTAATTTTCATAATAGGCATTTTTCCTTGGTGGGTTGGAACTCAACCAAAATTTTACCACATGGTTTCTTTATACATATTTATTGTTACAATAGGACTGTGTTTTCATGATTCAATTGATCATGACCTCAAATCAACATACATGAAACTAAAATTTTCACATGAATGCATTCGAACATTCTTTCTTCATTGGTAACCAGGGTGCCAACATCCATGGCCACCCAATTTTTCTCTTTACCATGCTACAACTTTGATAGAGTATTGGKAGGTCCTCCTTCCATAATGGGTGGTCCATTACYTRCCCTCTCATGCAAACATRCATTTCCTTWATKCATTACATMATCRTKYTATCTATGAGAACTTTTGTTCCSAATCACTCCTTGATTGGGCAATGTATTCATGTCACATATTTGTTCATGCATTTYYYYCCCCAAGGATTTCAATCATCCTCAGYTGTTAGAGGTTCATACCTCTACCATCCAGGTTATTCTCCTTGAGTCATACCCTAGTTGGGTATCAATGGAATACAACAACCATTTATATCACATGCATGTCATTAAAACATAGACTAATTTAGAAGGGATTATTACCCAAACCCCTTTTACCTATCATGCCACATGGGAAAACAATATTTATGCATGTTCTAGTTTCCAACACCTTCTCTGGTATTACCTCTTCCATGGTGTTCCCTAGGGACTTCTAAAATCCCTTTCACAATTTTATTTTATCAAAAACCTTCTTGAATTCACCTCCATATGAGGTTGTTTACTATTGGTAGTTGTCCTCCCCTAACAATTCCAATATTTTCTACACATGACATACATCACCACATTCAAAATTTATGTTAGTTGTCATGTAAAATCAAATGCATGTACCATAACATTTATTTCAGTAAAACATTTTCATATATGCCTTAGCATGTCTATATGCACTACATCACATTGTCCTCAATGTTTTCATGAGTGAAACCACAATCAAAGTTCAGCTGCAACTCTCAATATTCTCATGCCAAAATATCTACCTTCATCAGCATATCGGTTTCTCATCCTAGATAAGTGTAATAGACAACAAGAAAGGAGTTAACTGATTCTCCCATCAGGGAATTTTCAGCCTAGCTGAATTGATTTCAAGGCCTCATTTCCTTCTCACACTATATCTTAACTAAGCTCATTCATTTAAACACATTCAATATTGTATCTTTCAGTTACTAGTTGACTTATTTTCACAGTTTTCCTTTTTAAGCATAAAACTTTGTCTTATTGTTCAAAGTTTCATAGTGAGAGAAGTATTAATCACTTTCTCCTTCTTTGATTTTACAATTTATCCCTCTTGGGATCTATTTTTTCTATCTCTTGAGAAATATTAGTCATGTTCACCTTGACCTTCTTAGATAATTCAAAATGCTACATCCACAAGTTTCATGTTCATAATGAATCATGAACTTGTGCACTCTGCACATTTCCCAACCAAAGATCAAATTGGTCCTCATTCGTCTAGATGTCTTTGTACTCATGCATGATAGTTTAAAATGAAATCTGGGATTCTTATATAAATAGGTTTTTCATCTCGCTTCCCCATTCTCAACAATCATTAAGGTTATAACTATGTTCTTCTGTCAAAGTTATTTACACAGTCCCCCCAACATGAACCTCTTCAACATGAAACTCTCTTGTTGCATATCCAAATGGTCTTACATGACCTCAATTCTTGATTTAGCCTCAAATTTGTCATCTTAGATTCTTACCTAATAATATACCAGTCCTATGAATAATATTTGTCCCATCTAGGCCTAGTGTTGTAGCATGCTCTGATACCACTTTGTAACATACCTGACCCCCTAAGTATCTTTTAAGGGATGGGGTATTAAATATTTTCTTCTCTTAACAATCTTGAGTCTTCTCTGTCATAGCTCCCTCCTCTTCTGCTCATCAAGATATTTACAAGGTCAATAATTTTGCTCAAAATTGATCTCTGGAACGAAAGTTATGGCGTCCCAAAGTTATTGTTTTTTTTTCATAGACAACATCTCTCTTATTATCACATGGCATCCACATAATGTTTCATTGTTCATGCCAGTTGATGTGGCACTAGCCTAGCCTACCAAAATGGAACCCCACTTAGTTTTTCATCCTGTTATTAATGGACATCTACCATCCTAATGGCGTCCTAGAAGCCTTGTTTTTTTAACCGTCTCATGAGTGGCGATCTTATGGACTCATGGTCTATATTCATACTTGTCGAGCTGCAGATATACCATGTAAATCAACATTTAAATGTCAACCCGGGAAGGTAGACTTAGAGGAACCAACACAGGAAATGCAGGGCTGAAGAGGGGGTTTAAAGGATGCCAAAATAATCTTTGAACTGCTAAAAGAAACTTGCTGAAAGAAGCTACTGTACTCTACTTTGTTTGGCACTACTCTATACTGACTTGCACTCGTTCTACACTACTCTGTACTAACATGTACTAACTTCATAAAACTGGTCTGTATATGCATGTAAAAGGTCTACTGCACACTGATGAATGAAAACAATTAAGATTCCGCTACTTATTACTCCACACAACTCAGCAACAATGAAACTCTCTATTGTAACCAAATGAAATGCTATTTCTGTTAATCAATGGCTGAAAAGATAACATCTAATCATATTGCCCAATAACCCCAGAAATTGAAGTAAATGATGACCTTAATAATTTGCGTTATAAGATACACATCTTGAATAATATTGCCAAGATCTTTCTACCTGGAAAATTGAGAAGAAAGCATTCCCAAATAAAACACAAACATACCCTGGTCCTCCACTAGCACTACCGGGGATAACAATAACCCCATGTCTTTTTGCAAACCATTTAACAACTTCAACATCATCAGAAGCACCAGTTGGTAACTTTTCTCCAGAGATAAATTACTCCTTGTCTGCCCTTTACAGCATTTGCACCCAGAGGTGACAGTGCATCCAAATTATATCTTTGTTTTTAAACCCTTTCCTTCACCCATTCAGGGCCAAGCTCTAGTGAATACGGAGCAAGATTTTGTCCAATGATTGAAGCACATATTGGGATATTATCTTGTGCTCCAAGGCTCTCGACTTCAGAAGGATATGCTATATATCGAATTCCCCATCCCATCATACCATAAGCTTTAGAAAAAGAGAATACATTGATAATGTGTGGAGCCTCTACACAAGTATGTTTCAACCCATCATACATAAAATACTCATAAGTATTATCCACTACAAGCCAACACCCTACATATTTGTAAAGTTCAGATATTCTCCGCAGAAGAGGATTATTGTTGCATTTATAGTTGAATTCTTCGCTCATTTGTGGTTTTGGAAGCACTTCATGATTTTTGTATACAATGGAACATATATGTGTAACAGAATTTGAATAGCACAGAAAGAATGCCATTTGCTTAACAAAATACTTCAGGAGAGTAAACAATATCTTCAAGAACCAGTAAGAAAATGTTATAAATCTGGAGCCCAACATCCCCCCATGCCTAGCCTTTTGCATGTCCTCATGCAAACAAATTCACCTCTTTAACACTGGCATGGTAATTGAATGTTAATAGTCCCAAGAACTTTCCATCTTGATTAATAGGAACTGCTGAGAAGAACCCCTGTACTTTGAGCATATGCTGTCAACTCATTCATTCATCATTTAGATGGAAAATCTTCAATCACTTTTTATTTTAGCTGATTCTTTTTTATTGCAGCAAACATAAACTATTCAAAGGTGCTAATATTTATTCACTACCCTACCTACCTACCTAAAGAAAAAGAGACATTTCTTTAAGTATAGGAAAATAACTAGTGTAGCCAATGTCTTAGTAGAATCAATAATGAATTCATGCCCTTTGATAGAATATATAGATGTATAATTACCAAGGCATGCTGAGCAAGCAACACCGGTTGCTTGATTTCCAAGAATTGTTGAAGAAGAAGAGCATCTGAAGGCTGTAGAATGGATTGAAACCAATGCTCAATATGATTATGCATACCATGTTCTGTTGCTGCTGGAATTTCTAATTTCTCATTGTTCTCTGTAGGCTGGAAAAGGTGTTCACACAGAACCACTGAATCAAATGTTTCCTCCTCCATTTCTTGAGCTGCAGAGATCTCTTCAAGTTCCTGCAAAATGCACGAAAGTTCCTGCAATAGTCTCTTCTTTTTTCGACACTACTCTGCACTGACTTGCACTCGTTCTACACTACTCTGTACTAACCTGTACTAACTTCATAAAACTGCTCTGTATATGCATGTAAAAGGTCTATTGCACACTGATGACTGAAAACAATTAAGATTCTGCTACTTATTACTCCACACAACTAAACAACAATGAAACTCTCTATTGTAACCAAATGAAATGTTATTTCTGTTAATCAATGCCTGAAAAGATAACATCTAAACTTGAAGCTTGAAATGTTAAACCCTCCGTTGAAATCAAATGAAATGTTATTTCTGTTCTATGAAATCAATGAGAAAATTGCTGAAAGATCATGTCTATTGTAAATGCAATCTACACAGCTCTGTTTCCATCGAAGGGGTCCATGCCTTCTTTGTCAACAAACTATCTCACTCAATGCATATTGAATATAACTAACAACAAACTGGCAATATCAGAAATCGAATTAATGGAACAACTCTTAACTATTTTATTGAATACAAGAACAATACAGTGCTTGGAGACTTCCATTCCTCTCTCTAATCTATGCTATGTCTATCCTCCCTTTTCCTGAGCATAAAAACTCTTTATATAATGTTTCAGATCCTTTACAATGTATGGCTTTGCACCCAAGAAGTTACAAAACGGTTTTGAGAGATCACCGAAGGATGAGACACGTTTTACACAGTCAATCGTTCCACGTTATACATGCACGATTTTAAATGCTTGATGCCAACTATTGAGTTCTCAAAAAAACAATTTCCCCCCTGCGTTACACATGCATGGATTTATGACTGCGTTACACATGCATGGATTTATGAAGTGGCAGAGGGCGCCAACTATTCTGTCAAGGAAAGGTCCAGTTGTAGAGATTCCTCCTCAAATCACAGAGTACTCTGTTTAGCTTGTTCAAAGTCAAACTTATCTTGGTATTTATAATGGTTGGCATTTTGCATATTGCCCAATAACCCCAGAAACTGAAGTAAATGATGACCTTAATAATTTGCGTTATAAGATACACATCTTGAATAATATTGCCGAGATCTTTCTACTTGGAAAATTGAGAAGAAAGCATTCCCAAATAAAACACAAACATACCCTGGTTCTCCACTAGCACTACCGGGGATAACAATAACCCCATGTCTTTTTTCAAACCATTTAACAACTTCAACATCATCAGAAGCACCAGTTGGTAACTTTTCTCCAGAGATAAATTACTCCTTGTCTGCCCTTTACAACATTTGCACCCAGAGGTGACAGTGCATCCAAATTATATCTTTGTTTTTAAACCCTTTCCTTCACCCATTCAGGGCCAAGCTCCAGTGAATACGGAGCAAGCTTTTGTCCAATGATTGAAGCACATATTGGGATATTATCTTTTGCTCCAAGGCTCTCGACTTCAGAAGGATATGCTATATATCCAATTCGCCATCCCATCATACCATAAGCTTTAGAAAAAGAGAATACATTAATAATGTGTGGAGCCTCTACACAAGTATGTTTCAACCCATCATACATAAAATACTCATAAGTATTATCCACTACAAGCCAACACCCTGCATATCTGTAAAGTTAAGATATTATCCACAGAAGAGGATTATTGTTGCATTTATAGTTGAATTCTTCGCTCATTTGTGGTTTTGGAAGCACTTCATGATTTCTGTATACAATGGAACATATATGTGTAACAGAATATGAATAGCACAGAAAGAATTCCATTTGCTTAACAAAAGACTTCAGGAGAGTAAACAATATCTTCAAGAACCAGCAAGAAAATGTTATAAATCCGGAGCCCAACAATACTCTTCACAAACCCGCCACCAACACTTAGCTTCGTTTTCCTTCGCGAACTCACAAACTCATAGAATTATAGTTTTGTACCTCCCCTTCATAAGTCCATCTAAAAGGTCTCAACACTTAGCCATTTTCCCATCTACATGGGTTCATGGATTCATGAATGCATAATCATTCCCTTCGTAAGTCTGTCTAAAGACTCAAGGTTTAGCCCATGGGTTGGTGGACTTGTGAATGGGTTTGTGGGAATTTTTCCATCTACATGGATTCATGGACTCGCGAATGTAAAATTTCGTACCTCCTCTTCATAAGTCTGTCGCAAAGGTCTCAACACTTAGCCATTTTTCCATATACATGGGCTCGAGGAATCACAGAATCACATACTTACAAATGCATAATCCTTCCCTTCATAAGTTCATTTGAAGAGTCTCAACACTTAGCAACTTTTCCATCTATGAAGACTCGCATACTCCCAGATGTACAATTATGGACCTCCTCTTCATAAGTCCATCTGAAAGGTCACAACACTTAGCCATTTTTCCATCTATTAGGGCTCTCAGACTCGCGAATTCATAATCCTTCCCTTCATAAGTCCGTCTAAAGAGTCTCAATACTTAGCCACTTTTCCATCTACGTAGATTCATGTACGTGAAATTTTGTACCTCATTTTCATAAGTTCATCTGAAAGGTCTCAATACTTGGCCATTTTGTGAGTTTGTCAGGTTTGTGGGTTGGTGGACTCACGGACCCATTCATCTCACCTTTCCAACCCTTAAAATTGACAAGGACTGTTGGCATTGACCAAGTTTTGAGGAACAGTTGGTCATATTTGACCGTTTTTAGGACTTCGACAACTTGTCAAAGATGGAGCGCAATGCGAAGTGGAAATTGTGGAAGCTAGACCTCTTTTTGGGTCCTTTTTGGGTTTTGGGGTATAATGCAATGGGATTGGGATGTCGGCCCATGGGTTTACCCATGTTTAGGCCTATTTTGTATGTATATATAGATGTCTAGGCCATATAGAGAAGGAGTGGATGATATATCTATGTGATGTAGGCTAAGTGCCAAGGGTTGAATCTGTGTGATCAAGGATTTGTGCATTTTGTGTAAGGCTTGTAGAGCCGAGTGCAAGTCCCTATGAGAGACTGTAGAAGGCTTTGTGTTATAGTGAAAGGAAGAAGGATATAGCGAGCTACACATATCTTCTATCCTATGCAAAGAGGGATTTGGATGGCTCTGTGCTATAACCTGATTAATTGAAGCTAATAAAGAAGAATACTTTGTGGACGTAGCCCCAAGGTGGGGGTGAACCATGGTAAATATGTGTGTTGTGCTCTGTGCCTTGACCTGATGTGTTTGTCTCTTCCTTTTCTAAGTGTTTTGATGTGTTTAGATAGATCTATTTATTCTTTGTGATTCTGAGATATGAATGAATATTAGATATGGTATGTAATATGCTTAGTGCTTGATCTGCCAAATCTAATCTATCTTGTTGTGGCTAAGTGTTGAATTATCTTAGATCTAAGTACATACTGCGATGCTCTATCCTATCTACGAAGTATCATGAAGTTTGAATATTGATGAATAATCTATGCTAGGTGATTGCTAAGTGTTATAATCATAGATTTGTGTCCCAGCTAAGGTTGCAAACACCGGATTCTCGCAACCACCCTTGCCTCTACCTCGGGTGAGACTTCATTTGCTTCGTAGGTGTTGTCGAAAGGGCCGATAGCTAGGGTTTTGTTGGTGTGTTGTTGTAGCATTGAACCCTGGGTCTTCCCCTGTGTCAACAAATGGTTCTATTTTCAGGACCTGAAACTGTGATTGCTGGGAACTAAGAAGAAGAAGCTTTGTGAAAAGATTTGTCCTGAAATTATGAAATCTCTGTGCATGGATCTATGCCCTAGTGCGTAGTGATCCACTTGATCTAAAAATCTTTGTGCTCAAGAAGGAAGGAGATATATAAAGGAAATAAGTCATATCTGTAAGAAAAGAGGTTGATACTGAAGAAAATAAGTAAGATTTGTAAGCTCTATGCTCTGATAAAGGTAAGAATAGTTAAAAGTTCCTAGATCTGGAAGCTTTGTGCCCTGAAGAAGTAAAAGAAGTGAAATCTTTTGTTTATAACGTATGGATTTAGTTATGCTTGATATATTTTGTCCTAGCTTGAAATCTAGGGAATTATTAGATGAAAGAACGTTTGATATGAATAGATCTGATAAGAATAATAAAATATATGTTATACCTATGCATAGAAATAATTTTTGGACTAACCAATGGATGCAAGATCCTAGAAAGAAATTTTTGCAGGCTAGCCATTATAACCCTAGCAAGTAGTACAAGAAAAGTTGGGGATCATTGAAGAGAAAGAGAGGATTTACTCTTTGTTATAGTTGTAGAAGACCAGGACATCTTGCTAAGGAATGCCTTGGGAGAAACCCTAGTTGCCTATGTTGTAAGGCTATGGACCATGAAGTATTGGATTTCCCTAGAATGATTACTAGACTTGAAAATATGAATATGGAGCAAGAAAACCATGTAGGAGATCAAGAGACTAAGATTGTATAAGAACCATGGAAAGAATCAGAGATTATGTTACTGAAAATGAAAGAAACCCTGAATGAATGTAAAGATGTCAGTTTGTCAGAGATCTTCAAAGAAAAGTAGAAAATCGAAGTAAGAATAGGAGACTTTGACATTGAATGTGCTCTGGATGAGGGAACACAGATGAACATTATGACATAAAGTACTTGGGAAACCCTAGAAAGTCATGCTATGGTTCCTTCACTAGGAAAAATAGGGTTATTTAAAGGAAAAATGGTAACCTTATTTGGCAGGATTACCTAGATAGCTATGAGCACCCATGGAGCTTCAATAGAGGAATACTTTGAAGTTATTAAATTTATTTAGGACTATGCCCCATTTCCATCTTTTTTAGGGAAGATCTGGATTAAAGAAGAACAGATTCAGAGAAAAGAAGAAAAGGAAGCCCTAGAATAGAAGAAGCAAGAACTTGTGGAATTTATAACTAGAAGGATCGCCTATTTGATGGAAGAACAAGATAACAAATCTAAGCTATTGAACACCAGTGAATTGGATGTCAAATCTATAAGAGCATTAGAGGAACCACAGAAGACCAAAATACCTAATCCATATGATGAAGGAGTATTAACCTTGGATCTGAAGAAAGAATCTCAACATTGCGAAGTGACTATGTTGAGAGAAGATAAGAATCAAAAAGGAAAAAGGATGATCGAGACGAAGCTCACTAGGAAGAAGGCTAGGAAGCTAAGTAAGAAGAGAACCAATATTGAAAAGTTATAGAAGATTCCAGAGGAAACTTCGTAGAAGGAAAAATCATAGGAATTGAGCTTCGTCGGGATATCAGAACATCGACATATGGCACTTCGTCATTGCAAAGAAATATAGCCATTGGATTGATATAACCGTTCGACTTCCACCCTGAATAGACATAAAGCATTAAAGGATCGCCACCAGAATGTTGGACCATGCCATAACGGATGGATCGACGTTCATGGAAGCCTCATACCCATTGCAAGAAGACCGTTGACGAATTTCCTATTTAGCTCATCACGCCATGCCCGAAGAACTAGTGATTGTCTGCATTGATCATTGCAAGCAGATTGTTCATCCTAGTGCAGTATTTTGAGATCATCGTGACCCTGATTATCTTTCCCGATTGGGTATGTCCGACGAGCTCACCACACTTGAGGAATCTGTTATAGAGGTCCTTCTAAATTTAATGATTGAGAGAGTCATCTCAGAAAGAAGAATGTCCACCAAAGTGCAAGCATCATCGATGGGAGGAGTGCAAGCCTCCTCGTCGACTGCTTGAGCAGGAACATGTCGAGCTAGTGCAGAGAGAATAACTAAGCATAAGGAAGACATATCCAATGCGAATTTAGTGCCATCCATCCTACCAGCTTACATACCCTCTCTGAGCGGTGAGATTAACAGGGACAATGTCACTAGAGACTTTTAATACACCCTAGTCACTACATATCTACCGAAAGGAGTACGCACCTATCGTGTATATCAAGACAAGGTTACAGCGTTGAAGTTTTGCGACTTCAACCTGGGGGACTGTAAAATTTACAGCATGCTCACCCCATATAAGTACTTGATGAGAACTAAGGGAAACAATTTGAAGCTCATTCCTCAGCAATGGATGATGAACCTCACGTAGTCTACATTTCTCAACGTTATGAAAACACCACACTTCAGTAGACACCAGAAGGTGAATTCTTATGTAAAATTGCTACTAGCAAGTTACCATGGAGGATACCTATGGTTAGACCATCACATAACTGTTGATCCGATGCTGATAAATAGGATCATCAGGCTTAGCATGCACGGCCCTGATCCCCATGAGTGTTATCCTAGAAAGACCGCAAACCGTGCTCTTGTGAAGAAGATCAAAGAAGACTATGGCGATTTTGAGAAAGGCACGAGAGGCTACAAGGTAGCTTCTATTGAAAGTGGCATTGTGCACCTCGCATGCCAACTGATAAGAGGGAAGTTGGTACACAAGAATCGAAAAACAAAAGTATCTGGCTTTGTAGTTGACCGCGCAGTAAAGTGCGCAGAGGGACTACAGATGAACTAGGTGAAGTACCTGGTGAATCAACTGGTGATTGACTATAGAGAAGCCTAGGATCAGGGGCATGAATTCCATTTTAGCTGGCTCCTGATGCTGATCCCTTTTGTTGCATGGGAGCTACCAAAAGTTGCAACCTTCCTGGATCTTGACCCCTTTGAACCACTAGCCGCAAATTTCAGTACATTATGGTAATCAAATGTCATTTTTCATGCTTACTATAACAAACTGAAAGAAGCCATAAGGAGTGAACCTCGCATAACCCAGAAAAATTTATAGATATTTCTACCTCTGATAAAGTTTAGCATGAACCGTCACTTTATATACCTAACCCCATGCACTGATGAGCACCAGGAACAACTTCAGTCCTATTATAAGCTGACAGAAGAAGACCTGGAAAAGATCACCAAGGAATGGTCGGCGGACCTCCTTGTTCCAATAGACCCCACAAAAATGTCTAACATCGACAGCCCCAGAACTGCGTAGAATACACTTGGGCCCAGTGAGACAAAGAAAGAAAAAATAACAAAGAAGACTAAAGAAGTCCAAGATGTTAACAGCCTATCTATAAGGATGACTTCCATTACACTAGATGAAGAAGGTGATGATGAATAAGGTAAAAAAACTAAATAATATAAAGTTGAAGTACCATATTCTAGGGACGAAGAAGACTCATCAAAGAAAAGGAAGGTCTCACCTCTGAAATCTTCCGCCAGAAAGAAACCAAGAACCCCTATAACCAAGATGCGAACTACCCTCACGTTGGATGAATTTGATTTCATGGTTGCAGCAGTCAATGATGCTTCAAAGGAAATCATAGAGAAGAAGGAGGTGAAGCAGGAACAAATGTATAGAAAAACTGAGATTGCGCTCCAAGGAGTACAACAAGTACTCCAGTCTAGCCAAGCAATCTCTACTGCACCTCTGCCAGAAGGAACAATAGAAGTGGGAGATGAATCAATTCAGCTCTACAATATTGTTGACACATTCAAAGTATGCCTTCGACATGCTCAGGAAGAAAAAGCATAGGCCACCCAGGCCCTAAGGAGAGCATAGGAAGAAATTATTCAACAACGCCAAGTCCCGCAACAAGAGAAGAATGCTCTCCAAGAAAAATTTGAAGAAGACATAACGAAGATCCAAAAAGAGAAAGAGAAGCTGCTCACAAAGTAGATAGGTATTGAAGAAGTAGTCAACAAATAACTTCACTCTGTGACTGGCTTAGAGCAGAAGGTCGAGGATCCCATAGAGTGCCAAGTGATGAAGCTGGTTGAATTTATTTAGCAACTTCAACAAAGGGTCATGGAATTAGAGCTTCAGACCATACCACAGACTCCATAAGAAGTGCACGACCAACGATAATTGAATGCTCAGAGTGTAGTTGAGAGGATTAAAACACTTGTTGCATAATGTAAACAACTAAGTAGCATAAGCGCGCATATATATGAACAACTATCTAAAGACCCGGAGTTGAATAAACTAGAGTCCCAACTCCAGGAAGCAAAGCAGCACACCGATACAGTATAGGTGTAGCTCAATCTCCTGTCACCCATCAATAGGATGAAGAGATCCCTCGAATAGTGCACTGCCCAACAAATCGTTCTTATCATGCAGAAAAGAGTGATGGAAGTCACCCAGAAACTCCAGCCGAGCCATGAGGCGGCCTACCTACTATTTGAAGAAATTGAAGGCCAAGGAACACTACTAGAACAAGTAGTTGTTATAGTCAAGCAACAACTGGAAGTACCTATTAGCGAAGAGGTTTCTTAGGAATTCACTGAGCAAGAAGCATTAACACAGAGACAAGTCGAAGCAGCTTGAGCCAAGCTCGAGACCTTTGAGGCAAAGTTTCCTAGACCTGAATGACTTGGGATGAGTCACAGGTGAGTGTTGGGGGCATGTTGGCCCTGACCAAGTTTTGAGGAACACTTGGTCATATTTGACCATTTTTGGGACTTCGTGATGAAGGAGCATCGCAAATATCAAGAGAGTGTGGAGCAAGCGCAATGTATTTTTGAGCACATGATAAATTGCTTAAAAATCTTTTTGAATTTGATGCGCCAAATATTTAATGAAGCCATTTATGAAGGAGCACCTTTGTATATTGTATTGGACCTTGAGCGATTTTCTCTCGTCCTTAGTAGATAGGAGGCATTTAAAATAGTTAATGTAGGTAGATAGACTTGAATTCATAGATTAGATAGTTTTAGAAAGGAGGAGGGAAAAAGGATATAAACACCCTCATTGTACATTGTAGGATAAGCATGATTATTAGAGCAGGAAGAGCACAGGAGAATAGCAGAAAGCTGTAGAGGAACATCCATGTATAGATCTTGAATTAATAGAAGAAGTTGATTCAAATCCATGGTTTTGTGTCTATTCTCTGTGTGTTGATGTTAAATGATGTGGTCATGAGTGTTTGTTTTCCTGTTATGCATTTTCTTTATTGCTGTGTATGTGATTTCATGTTTGAGTTTGAAATCTGAGGGGAAGAAGGAATGAGTTTCAATTGTTTCTCTATCTGAGTGAGGATTCCTGCAAGGAGTGCAGTCGAAAACATCCTCAAGTTGTGCGTTGACAGAGGCTTGGGTAGTTTAACTCTTGTTCTCATTCACCCAGAAGTGAATTTGGTTACTAGAGCCGTGCCAGGAGGGTGCAGGCTAAGGGTGAGTCTCAGTTGAGAAGATGAGAAGAAGTTTGAAGGACTGCTGCTACAGGTGTGCACAGGGTTGAAGAAACCCAAACACTTGAAGTGTTTGCAGATTGTCGCAAGGAAGGCGCGTAAAGGGTTCTCTTTTTCTAAGAGACTGAGAAGTTGGAAAAAGCTCAAGAGGGATAAAACCTTCAGAATTAGTGTGGTATGATTTCACACAGGAGGACAAGTGAGCGCAGAGGAACACTTGGTTATTTTCAAGAAATCCTCAAGGAGGAATAAATTGATGGTCAGGATCTTGTGTAGGGGATTCGTGATAAATCTGTCAGCCGTAAGATCCAACAGAGTAACGAGGAGGTTACGACCACACTAGGAGGTCAAGCTTGGGAGGATCGTGAGTCATAGGATCGTTGTTGGGTTTCCCATCAGTCGTTTGATCAGGCAGGATTTGCTTGGGGGTTAAGTCCCAGTGAGTAGAGGAAAGTCCCGGAGAGGCATCAGGATATTGGAGCATCGGGTTTTCAGAAGTCCAGAGATTCGAGACCTTTCAAGTCTCGAAACCCCAAGAAGAAGTCTTAGCCGTGGATCTCAGGGTGGACACGTGTCAGAAGATCCGAGAAGAGTCGAGGTTCGACATTTCAGGAATCCTGGGGAAAAATAAATCGTTACATCAGGAATCGCGATCTCATGATGTCCATAAAGGAGATGAGGAGATAGTGACGTGGAAGGGTCAATCCTCATGTGCATCAGGAATCGGTGTTTTGTGATTCTTGGAAATCATAGCAGAAGGAATCGTGAAACTCTGAAATGTGATTTCCCAACAGGATAAAAGAGTGAGGGCCATAGGAGTCGACGTGGAGGACAAGTGGTGTACCATATTGGGGTTCGGGAAAAGGTAATTCCTAAAAACCTTGGTATTAGGATTCGTGATCCCACGAAGTCCGAAGTCCCGACAAGGAGTCATCTATTGGTGTTTGAGTCATCGGGATATCGGGGATTCCGGTGACAAGTTGTTTATGTATTTTGGAATCGTGAACCACGAAACCCTGATGGGAATATGATTGCGGTCATATAAGGAGCGTTTGTATGGACTGAAGGCTAGCCAGGAGGGGCTAAAGAAGAAAGAGAAGCGTTTTGGCATATCAGGATTCGGGGTTTGGTAAAGCGAAGTGTTTGAAACATCACGAGTGTCGAAATCATGATAGGAGAAACTCCGATAGGGACACGAAGGTCAGCATTGACTAGCATCAGGGTTCGGGGTTTTGAGAATCCAAAAACACTCGACCACAAGACTCACGAAATCGTGAAGTCCGATTTCCTGATCGTTAAGGGAGATCTGTAGGAGTATTGTTGTGGGTGTGGAAAATTCCCAATAGGGAATTAGAAGAGATTTTCAGTTCTTCAGGCCAAGGAAGGAGAAGGTCCTATGAGCGGACGTGCCTGATGGCTTGACTACGTCAAGTGGTATCAAAGATGATTTCTTGTCTGTATATTTCAGGCAAGAGAAGCAGGGGATAAGAGAGTACTCTGATACACGTCAAAGTGGTATCAGAGCTGATTTCTTGTCTGTATATTTCAGGCAAGAGAGGCAAGAGATAAAAGATCACTCTGATACACGTCAAGTGGTATCAGAGCAAGAAAATTTCTTTGCTTTCTGTAGAGAGAAGAAGGAAATTCACCATGCCTCCCAGGAGAAGGGACGCGCAGTCACCCGATCCAGAGGATAGGGAAATGTCACGACGAAGAGGCAGGCAGATGGTAGATCTAGCCATAGAAAGACAAATGCGTGATCTCCGAGCTAGACTCAAAGATATGGAGACAACACAAAGACACACATCCAGTGTGGGGGATCTTAGTGATTCATAGGATGAAGTTGAAGCTGAACATGGGGAAGAAGTTGCAGCCGAGGATGCAGCCAATGAACGTCTAATCAAAGCTATTGCACGGATGGGTTCAAAAATGAAGATGGACATTCCAGTTTATGAGGGGAATTTGGATGCGGAAGAGCTTCTAGATTGGATTAGAGCTCTGGATACATACTTTGATTATGAAGATGTCGAAGAGGATAAGAAAGTCAGGCATGCTGTCACGAGATTGAAGGGACACGCAGCATTATGGTGGGACGAGCTATAAGTAGATAGACGTTGCAAGGGAAAGAAAAAAATTAAAAGTTGGGATCGAATGATTAAAAAGATTAAGGCAAAGTTCATCCCCTGAGATTATCAAATCACTCTGTTCAGGAGGATGCAGAACCTGAGACAAAAGTTGATGACAGTAAAAGAATACACGGAGGAATTCTATCGACTGAACATCGGGGTAGGTCATCGGGAGAGCGATGATGAGAAAGTTGCCAGGTATATGAATGGTCTGAGATATGATATCCAAGACGAGATGAGTATGGAAACCATCCGAATGGTGGAGGATGCCTATCAAATAGCTTTGAAGGCTGAAGAGAAGTTGAGCCATAAGCAAGGTCAACGAGGTTAGGGTAGGAGTCAGCCCAAAGGCAAATCGGTTTCCCAAGATAAATACCAGAAGCCCAAGGACGACTGGAAAAATCCTCAGACTAGAACCGAGAGAGGTGGAAGTTCAGAGCAAGGCTAGCATGCCGAACAGAGAGGGCAGCGTACAGGGCAGAGCGGAGGATACGTTGATAATAACATGTTTCCTCGTACCAGAGGTAGAGGAAGAGGAAGAGGTGGAGTAATTACATGTTTCACGTGTGGAAAAAATGGGCACAAGTCATTCGACTATCCAGATAAAAAGAAGGATGGAGGATAAGCTCATATCACCGAGGCACAGAGGCAAGATGTTGAAGTGGAAGATGCAGAAGGAGGAAGGTCATTGATGATGCGTAAGGTTCTCTTAACACCCGAGAAGGAGGTGGAGGACTCAGTTCAAAGAAACAGACTTTTTAGAACTGCTTGCAAAACCAAGGATAGGGTATGCAAGGTTATCGTGGACAGTGGTAGCATAGATAATCTCATTTCAACCAAGATGGTAGAGAATCTGGAGCTGGAGATGACTGATCACTCGAGTCCATACAAAGTTTCATGGCTACAAGAGGGACATCAGGTAAATGTCACTAAACAATGTTTAGTTGAATTCAAAATAGGAGGGTATAATGATAAAATACTCTGTGATGTTATTCCTATGGATGTCTGTCATTTATTGCTGGGCAGACCATGGAAATATGACAGGAACCTAATTCATGATGGGAAGATAAATACGTATACTCTAGAGAAAAATGGGAGAAGACACATGGTGCTTCCAATAAAAGATAAGGAGGTAAAACCAGAGGGGAGAAATACAATACTTCTGATGAGTGGGAAGGAGATTATTACGGAGGTGAAGAACAAAAAAGATCCACAATTCTTTGTGGTCAGGAAACCAAGGATCGTTTTGACTAGCACGAGAGTGGATGATTTTCTAGGAGAAATTCAGGAACTACTAGAAGAGTTCGCTGACATCATGATGGACGAATTACCTCATTCATTACCACCGATGAGGAGTGTGAGTCATCATATAGACCTCATACCAGGAGCTAGTTTGCTGAATAAAGCCGCGTACAGGTTGACGCCGCAAGAAAATGAAGAGTTCAAGAAGCAGATCCAGGAGCTGCTGGACAAAGGATTGGTCAGGGAAAGTTTGAGCCCGTGTGCCATTCCAATGGTACTCAGTCCAAAAAAAGATGGAGGTTGGAGAATGTGTACCGACTCAAGAGCCATCAACAAGATAACTATCAGGTATAGATTCCCATTACCAAGAATGGATGATTTAATGGATTGCTTAAGTGGAGCAAAAGTTTTTTCAAATATTGATTTGAAGAGTGGATATCACCAGATTTGCATGAGTGAAGGTGATGAATGGAAAATAACATTCAAGACAAATGAAGGTTTGTATGAATGGATTTTCATGCCGTTTGGCTTGACAAATGCGTCGAGTACCTTTATGAGATTAATGAATGAAGTCCCGAGGGAATTCATCGAGAAGTTTGTCATTGTGTATCTGGATGACTTATTAATTTTCAGCAAAACAAGGGCAGAACATATGAAGCATTTAGCTACAGTAATGAGGAAGCTACAGTAGGAGAAGTTGTTGATTAACATGAGGAAATCTTCATTTATGAAGAAAGAACTCATTTACTTGGGATTTATTATATCTGTGAATGAATTGAAGATGGATCCAGATAAGCTGGAGGTAATTAAAAATTGGCCATCACCGAGAAATATTTTTGAGGTGAGGAGTTTCATGGTTTGTCTAGTTTCTACCAAAAATTCATTAGGAATTTCAGTGGGATTAGCGCAATGATGATGGATACAGTCAAGAAAAGACATAAATATTTTTACTGGACTGAAGAGGTGGAGGAAATTTTCAAATTGTTGAAATGGAAGATCACAGAACAATCGGTTCTGGTGTTGCCGGATTTTCAAAAGACGTTTCAGGTAAAATGTGATGCAAGCGGGTTTGCCATAGGAGCAGTCTTGAGTCAGGAGGACAGACCAATTGCATATTTCAGTGATAAGTTGAATGAGGCAAAAGAAAATTACTCCACGTATGATAAGGAATTCTATGTCATCATACAGGCATTGAAAAAATGGAGGCACTATTTGATTCCAAAGGAATTTTTTTTGTATAGTGATAACCATGCATTGCAATTTGTGACTCAACAGGAGAAGTTGAATCAGAGGCATGTTAAGTGGGTCGAATACATGCAGAATTTCACTTTTGTAATTAATCATATTTCGAGTACTGCTAACAAAGTGGTTGATGCTTTGAGCAGGAAATGTTTGCTGATGCAGGAGTTCAAAGTCAGAACGTTAGGCTTTGATGATCTCAGGGATATGTATGTAGATGATCGGGATTTTAGAGAAGCATACAGAGCCGCTGAGAATCCAGTTCTCAGAGACAGAAGCTAGTGGATAGAGTACGTGATTCACGAAGGATTGTTGTTCAAGGGAAATCAATTGTGTATTCCAAATTGCCCCATGAGGGAGAATCTGTTGAAGGAAAAACATAGCGGAGGATTGGTCGGGCACTTCGGTCATGATAAGAGATTCATGAAATTAAGTGAGTCATACTTTTGGCTAGGGATTCGGTCAGAGGTCAAGCGGTTTGTAAACAGATGCAGAATTTGCCAGCATTCAAAGGGAATAAAGCAGAATGCATGATTCTATCAACCATTACCCATACCCAAAAGGTCGTGGGATGAAATCAGCATGGATTTTGTATTGGGATTGCCAAGGATGCAAAGAGGATTTGATTCAGTCTTTGTGGTAGTGGATAGGTTTTCAAAGATGGCACATTTTATCCCATGCCAGAAAACCGGTGATGCAACTCACATCGCAAATCTGTTTTTCAAAGAGGTCGTTCGACTTCACGTCTTACCCAGAAGTATAGTTTTGGACAGAGATACAAAGTTCATGGGACATTTCTGTAGGACACTGTGGAAGAATATGGGGACTAACTTGATGTTTAGTTATTCCTATCATCCTCAGACGGATGGGCAAACAGAAGTGGTGAACAAAAGTCTGGGAGACTTGCTGAGAAGCTTAGTGACAGAGCACCATAGCCAGTGGGATAGTATATTTCCGCAGGAAGAGTTTGCATATAATGACTCAGTGAATAGGAGCACATGTCAAATTCCATTTCATATTGTGTATGGCACACAACCAAGAGGATTTTCTAAATTGAGAGATTCAGAATAGATTGCGACTAGGAGTGCAAGTGCCAAAGAGTTCGCAGAGGCGATGAAAGAACTTCACGGCCAGGTGAAGCAACGACTACTAGATTCAAGTCACGAATATAAGCGCAGAGATGACCAACAAAAGAGACAACTTCAATTCAAGGTTGGTGAATTAGTTCTAGCGCACTTGAGGAAAGAAAGGTTCCCGAGGGGAACATATAATAAATTGAAAATGAAGAAAATCGGGCCATGTAAGGTCTTGAAGAAATTGGGGGAAAATGCTTATGAGATTGAGTTACCGGATGGGATCGGAATATCTCCGATATTCAACGTCTCAAATTTATACCCATATAAAGATGAGGAAGAAGGAACAAGTGATAAAAATCCAGAGGTTCAGTGGCAGAAGCAGATGCCAGTTGCAGAGAGGCCACAGATGGAACAGATACTGGATAAACGAGTCAGTAAGAAGACCAAGAGGGAAGAATACTATGAGTATCTAGTCAAATGGAAGGGACATCTAGTGGAAGATGCCAGCTGGGAGAACGAAGAAGAAATACAGAAGCATGGATATACCGTGCAGGAGCTCATGGAAAGAAGCCCATGAAAATTTTCAAGCGAGGGAGTATGATGCAGGAGCATCGCAAATATCAAGCGAGCATGGAGAAAGCGTAATGTATTTTTGAGCACATGATAAATTGCTTGAAAGTCTTTTTGAATTTGATGCGCCAAATCTTTAATGAAGCCATTTATGAAGGAGTGCCTTTGTATATTGTATTGTACCTTGAGCGATTCGCTCTCGTCCTTAGTAGATAGGAGGCATTTAATATAGTTAATGTAGGTAGATAGACTTGAATTCATAGATTAGACAGTTTTAGAAAGGAGGAGGGAAAATGGATATAGACACCCTCATTGTACATTGTAGGATAAGCATGATTATTAGAGCAGGAAGAGCATAGGAGAATAGAAGAGAGTTGTAGAGGATCATCCATGTATAGATCTTGAATTAATAGAAGAAGTTGATTCAAATCCATGGTTTTGTGTCTGTTCTCTGTGTGTTGATGTTAAATGATGTGCTCATGAGTGTTTTCTTTCCTGTTATGCATTTGATTTATTGTTGTGTATGTGATTTCATGTTTAAGTTTGAAATCTGAGGGGAAGAAGGAATGAGTTTCAATTGTTTCTCTATCTGAGTGAGGATTCCTGCAAGGAGTGCAGTTGAAAATGTCTACAAGGTGTGCGTTGACGGAGGCTCAGGTAGTTTAACTCTTGTTCTCATTCACTCAGAAGTGAATTTGGGTTACTAGAGCCATGCCAGGAGGGCGCAGGCTAAGGGTGAGTCTCAGTTGAGAAGTTGAGTAGAAGTTTGAAGGAATGCTTCTACAGGTGTGCGTAGGGTCGAAGAAACCCAAACACTTGAAGTGTTTGCAGATTGTCGCAAGGAAGGCATGCAAAGGGTTCTCTTTTTCTAAGAGACTGAGAATTTGGAAAAGCTCAAGAGGGATAAAACCTTCAAAACTAGTGTGGTAGGATTTCACACAGGAGGATGCGTGAGAACAGAGGAACACTTGGTTATTTTCTAGAAATCCTCAAGGAGGAAGAAATTGATGGTCAAGATCTTGTGTAGGGGATTCGTGATAAATCTGCCAGCCGTCAGATCCAATAGAGTAACGAGGAGGTTACGACCACACCAAGAGGTTAATCTTGGGAGGATCATGAGTCATATGATCATTATTGGGTTTCCTGTCAGTCATTCGATCATGCAGGAGTTGCTCAGGGGTTGAGTCCCAGTGAGCAAAGGAAAGTCCCGGAGAGGCATCGGGATATTAGAGCATCGAGGTTTCAGAAGTCCAGAGATTCGAGACCTTTCAAGTCTCGAAACCCCGAGAAGAAGTCCTAGCCGTGGATCTCAGGGTGGAAACACATCAGAAGATCCGAGAAGAGTCAGGGTTCGGCATTTCAGGAATCCTGGGGACAAAGAAATCGTTACATCAGGAATCGCGATCTCATGATGTCCGAAAAGGCGATGAGGAGATAGTGACGTGGAAGGGTCAATCCTCACGTGCATTAGGAATTGGTGTTTTGTGATTCTTGGAAATCATAGGAACAGGAATCGCGAAACTCCGAAACGTGATTTCCTGACAGGCTAAAAACATGGGGGCCACACGAGTGAGCATGGAGGACAGGTGGCGTACCATATCGAGGTTCAGGAAAAGGTAAGTCCTAAAAACCTTGGTATTAGGATTCGTGATCCCACGAAGTTCGAAGTCCCAACAGGGAGTCGTCTATCGGTGTTTGAGTGATTGGGATATCGGGGATTCCGGTGACAAGTTGTTTATGCATTTTGGAATTGTGAACCGCAAAACCCCAATGGGAATATGACTTTGGTCATATAAGGAGCATTCACATGGACTGAAGGCTAGCTAGGAGGGGCTAAAGAAGAAGGAGAAGCGTTTCGGCATATCGGGATTCAGGGTTTGGTAAAGAAAAGTGTTTGAAACATCGCGAGTGTCGAAATCCCGATAGGAGAAACTCCGATAGGGAAGTGAAGGTCAACGTCGACTAGCATCGGGGTTCAAGGTTTTGAGAATCCAAAAACACTCGACCACAAGACTCGCAAAATCGTGAAGTCTGATTTCCCGATCGTTAAGTGATATCTTTAGGAGTATTGTTGTGGGTGTGCAAAATTCTCGATAGGGAATTAGAAGAGCTTTTCAGTTCTTCGGGCCAAGGAAGGAGAAGGTCCTATGAGCGGATGTGCCTGAGGGCTCGACTGCGTCACTTCGACAACTTGTCAATGATGGAGCTCAACGTGAAGCATAAATTGTGGAAGCTAGACCCATTTTTGGGTCCTTTTTGGGTTTTGGGGGATAATGTAATGGGTTTGGGATGTCGGCCCATGGGTTTACCCATGTTTAGGCCTATTTTTTATGTATATATAGATGTCTAGGCCATATATAGAAGGAGAGGATGATATATCTATGTGATGTAGGCTAAGTGCCAAGGGTTGAATCTGTGTGATCAAGGCTTTGTGAATTTTGTGTAAGTCTTGCAGAGCTGAGTGCAAGTCCCTATGAGAGACTGTTGAAGGCTTTGTGTTGTAGTGCAAGGAAGAAGGATCTAGCGAGMTACACAGATATTTTTTCCTATGTGAAGAGGGATTTGGATGGCTCTGTGCTATAACCTAATTAACTGAAGCTAATAAAGAAGAAGATTTTGTGGACGTAACCCTAGGGTGGGGGTGAACCATGGTAAATATGTGTGTTGTGCTTTGTGCCTCAACATGATGTGTTTGTCTCTTCCTTTGCTAAGTGCTTTGATGTGTTTAGATAGATCTATTTATGCTTTGTTCTTCTGAGATATGAATGAATATTAGATATGGTATGTAATATGTTGAGTGCTTGATCTGCTAGATCTAATCTATCTTGTTGTGGCTAAGTGTTGAATTATCTTATATCTAAGTACATATTGCGATGCTCTGTGCTATCTACGAAGTATCATGAGGGTTGAATATTGATGAATAATCTATGTTAGGTGATTGATAAGTGTTATAATAAAATGTCTGTGTCCCATCTAAGGTTTCAGTGATCCAAGTGGATATCGGTGGCCACACACCTT
The DNA here is from genome assembly GCA_009831015.1 of Picea engelmannii. NCBI lineage: Eukaryota > Viridiplantae > Streptophyta > Pinopsida > Pinales > Pinaceae > Picea > Picea engelmannii. Next base: position 331,125 of record ML808488.1, on the reverse strand, counting down.
CTCCAACTGGCCCAAAACATGTTTTTGGCAATTTTGGTAATTTACTATTTTTAGTAGTTTTTAACTTCCGGGGCCATTTTGAGTCCCTAAACGATGTTTTTTTGAGAAAACAGGGAGAAACATGGATCACAGATCATGTTTCTCACCCAAAATTTGTAGTTCTCGAATAGATATTTCCAACGAGCTATCGAGCGCCCCAAACAAAGATTGTATGCAAAAGTTACACCCCTGTGAAGTTGGCGTATCAACTACCCCCATTGGGGCCCACAAACCTTTTGGATTTTCATCTTCCGGGGTTATGGTTTTGGATTTTACTTATGTTAAAAAAGGCCCTTAGAGCCTCATTGTAATGATCATATTCTCACATATGCGAGTAGCCATCACATCTCTTCTCAGAGATAAGTTGGCACCATTCTATTGAGTCTTTCACTCTGTATTTTACAGTCTTTGTACATTTATTTCATTAATAGAAATTGTGTATTACTGTATATCTCTGACTCTTGTTTTATTTCCGCTATATATCTATTATATTGTTGTCTCTCTTTCAACATCTCTAAATATTTATGTGTTATATCTCCACTCTTATTTCGTACCGAAAATAATCTGGATCAGTGGTATCAGAGCAGGTTTCTCTTGATTGTTTTCAGTGCATGTCCCCGACGAGGTCTAAGTATAGAAAGTTGGGTATTGAGATTATCTATATTGAGGAAAATCACTCTCATACACCCAAGAAACCCTCAATGGTGGAAGAAAATAAAAACGACGGAGCAGATGATCCTATCAGTTTGTTGCTTGATCAAGCTCTCACACGACAGAGGAACGAAATGATGGAGAATTTTTCCCACATCCTTCAACTCCTCCTGATAGCATCAGGAACATCTTCATCAAGCAACCACTTTGGAGGCACATCACCTTTCAAGGTACAGGTTAATTCTGATATTCCCATATTTGAAGGTCAAATAGATGTAGATGCCCTAGATAAATGGTTAAATCTGCTAGAAGGTTATTTCTCTGTTCATAATTTTTTCGACAAGGAAAAGATCACCTTCACACTCCTTAAGGCTCTCCCCCATGTCAAACATTGGTGGGAAAATTACTGGGAGCAGAGTTCCACAGAGGAGTCTAGAATATATGGGGTCGATCCCACTTGGGATTTTTTTGTGGATGCGATAAATGAACAATATTACCCTGTTGGCAACTATGAGGACCAATACATGATATGGACCACACTGCAACAAGAGAGGGGCCAAGCAGTTCCGGAGTTCACCAATACCTTCCATACCTTGTGCACCAAGCTAGGTATCAAAGACTCTGAACGACATTTGGTTCTGAAATATTGTGGGGTTCTACATAGATACATCCAAACTGAAATGGAGTTTTTAGACATCTCATCAATCGGTGCTTCCTATCGATATGTTGTTAAAATTGGGCATAAATTTAAGCACCATAACAAATGGGAGTTCAGTTCTGCAAATCCAAAATACCCAAAGTATGACAAAGACAACCCTAACAAACAGTCTACTAAAAACCAGTCCAATCCACAGGAAAAGAAGGGTCACAGGAAGACAAAGAAGGACACCGGAAAATGGTGCGATTTCCACAAAATCCCCTGGCACAACACTGATTAATGTTGCTCAAAATAGTCATTGGTGGCCAAGATCAGAGACAAAGAGCCAAACCCTGATTCAGAATCTGATTCTAAAAATACTGGTAAAAGACAGATCATCGATGCAGACCCCATTGCTACTGTCGTGACCACAACAATTCAACCAAAAGAACCAATAGATTCAGAGGAGGGGGAGTGCCTTTTTCATTCAAAGATGTGGGTGAAAGGGACCCTGTTGCATTTTATTGTTGATAGCGGAAGCTAGAAGAACCTCATCTCAACAGAGGTCATCAAACAGTTGGGATTGTTGACAACAACACACCCACAATCATACAGCATCGGGTGGCTTCGCCAAGGACGATATCTTCGTGTCATCCAGCAGTGTCGATTGCCATACGACATCAGACCCTTTAAGGATAAGGTATTATGTGATGTTTCCCCACTGGATGTCTGTGATGTTCTCTTGGGTCAGCCATATATGTGAAAGCGCCACACTATTTATGAGTTTCGACCCCACAGTGTCATTGCTACTTTGGGGGGTCATCTCTACAGAATACCAGAAGTAGTTCTAACTATTGTCCCACCTAAACAGTGCCGCAAGGTAGTATCTCATACTACAAAATTCAGCTTCTTCACAATCTATTCAAAAGGTGAACAGAAGGATACTGCAACCACCACATCTTTGTCCCAATCACCTTCTATCCAATAGAAGCAGGTCGACAAGGTTGCAGCAAAGCAAAAGGATTCCTCATGCACATAGTCATCTAAAATATCCATACTGGTTAAAAAGGTCCAAACCTTCCAGCCAAAGGTTTGTGATAGCCTTCAACAAGCTAAGCAATGCCACTTCTCCAGTAAGGCAAGCAGATCACCAAGATTCAGATTCAACAATTGCTTTCCCCTCTCCCCTGGGAACTCAACACAATGGAGACCATTGCTTCCTAAGGAGGGATGATTGATCCAGGTGGATATCGGTGGCCACACACCTTCTCCAGCTGGACCAAAACATGTTTCTGACAATTTTTGTAATTTACTATTTTTAGTAGTTTTTAACTTCCAGGGCCATTTTGAGGCCCTAAACGATGTTTTTTGAGAAAACGAGGAGCAACATGGATCATAGATCATGTTGTTCACCCAAAAGTTGTAGTTCTCGGATAGATATTTCCAATGAGCTATCGAGTGCCCCAAATGGAGATCGTATGAAAAACTTATGCCCCTGGGAAGTTGGCATATCAACTACCCCCAATTGGGGCCCACAAACCTTTTGGCTTTTCATCTTCCGGGGTTAGGTTTTTGGATTTTACTTATGTTAAAAAAGGACCTTAGAGCCTCATTGTAATGATCATATTCTCACAGATGCGAGTAGCCGTCACATCTCTTCTTAGAGATAAGCTTCCACCATTCTAGCGAGTCTTTCACTCTATATTTTATAGTCTCTGTACATTTATTTCATTAATAGAAATCGTGTATTACTGTATATATGTGACTCTTGTTTTATTTCCGCTACATCTCTGTTATATTGGTGTCTCTCTTACAACATCTCTAAATATTTATGTGTTATATCTCCTCTCTCATTTCGTATTGAAAATAATCTAGATCATGCAGACACCTAAGTATTGCAACCACCCCTGCCTCTACCTTGGGTGAGACTTCATCTACTTCACAGGTGTTTCCAAAAGGGCCAATAGCTAGGGTTTTGTTGGTGTGTTGTTGTAGCATTGAACCCTGGGTCTTCCCCTGTGCCAACAGGGACACACTCTCTATTACCTCAACAAATTACAAGCATCCATGTGGATTTATCATACATGTAAGATCATGACATCATCATAACATTAGCATGATTTCATCCCTCCTCTTGTCAATGTCTAAAGGATTCCATGTTGATCAACGACTGAGATCACATCCCAGATGTACTCCAATCAAACATCAATATCTTTAAAACTTTTGGTCTGACGTCCAAGGCTAAAACAAAGGTCTAATACACAGTTCATCCAAGTGCCTGCACTATGTCCCACCAACCAATTACCTATTTCCATTCACAGGTTGACCCCTATCAACTTCTTAACATGTTGGTGTTCCAGATCAACATGGTATATCATGCTGACATTACCTTTCCCCCCAAATATCGCTTAAAGGATACCACAATGATCTATGATAGAGGTTGATTCTGGGTTAATCCGTGATTAATGACTCAGATTAACTCAGGTACACTCTCTACTAGCATGGTAACCTGCTCCATCAAAGGGCCCAAATCTATTTTCTCCGCTAAGCCAACGAATGTGATTCCTTCGAGCTCAAATCATATATATATATATATATATATATATATATATATATAGCATGAAAGAATCATAAAATTAAGTTCATTCTTTTTATCTCATAACAATATAAAACACTTGTATTCAGTTGTGTAGGGAATGCACTGTTCTTTCCATCCTACTGTTACTTAAACACAAGAGTTTGCAAATATAATAAGCATCATCACTATAAATCAAGTATGTATATGTATAAYGCAAGTACACCCATTCAATCATGCATTTAAATTCAATTAAACAGATTCTATGAAATACTTATCTATTACAGTCGATAGTCGACCAACTGATTATGGGTGTTCACCTTTCCACCCAACCATAGGATCAAATGCATTCACTTTTAACATTCTGGCCACCCTTGTGCCAAGCCATGATACCACTAGGGAATCTCTTTTAGGTTCTCATTAAGATTTGAAGGTTACTCTCCTTCACTCTACTCTTGGTAGATATTTTCCATACACCCACCTATCCTAGGCCTCTTATAGGTTTATTATATGCCTTCCCAACATCAAGCTCGGGACCCTCTTAGCTCAAGTCAGGTTTCTAGGTCTTCTATACTCCAAAATCCCAACTCTTCTACAGGTTCTCTCATCTTCTATTGCACACCCAATGCATTCTTTTCAACAACTATCTTCCTTAGAGGACCGAACTCTTCATGTTCCCCCTCTCTCTCTCTCTCCCTGATTTTTCTTGCACACATGACTTAGGTAGGTTCTCGATCTATCCTTCTATTTCTTCTGTCAGAAGGCAACTCATCATCAATCCTGGGGACCCATGGTGATCTTTCCTACTTTCCTGTAGCTGATCACTTCCTATCCCTTCTGATAGCCCTCCATACTTCCATTCATTGGGGTGGTTGGTTGTTC
>ML808488.1:205261-244312 GCA_009831015.1 Picea engelmannii | reverse complement strand
TAGAAGAGTTTGTTGATATAATAGTGGACGAATTACCTCGTTTGTTGCCACCGATTAGAAGTGTGAGTCATCATATTGATCTCATACCAGGAGCTAGTTTTCCAAACAAAGCCACATATAGATTGACGCCGCAATAGAATGAAGAGGTTAAGAGGCAAGTCTAGGATTTGTTAGACAAAGGATTGGTCAGAGAAAGCTTGAGTCCATGTGTTGTTCCAACAATACTCAGTTCGAAGAAAGACGGGGGTTGGAGGATGTGTAATGACTCAAGGGCGATCAAAAAGATAACTAATGCAGGAGAATCTCCCACATCAAGCGAGCTAGCGTGGAAGCGGAAGGACAGTTGGACAAGCTAGCGCAAATTTTGAAAACACCTTGGAAGTTGTTGCACAAACATTAATGTGAAGATTTAATGAAGCGCACTTATATATTGTAAATGGACCTTGAGAGGATTGCTCTCGTCCTTAGTAGATAGACGGAATTTAAAATAGTTAATGCAGGTAGATAGAAATTAATTCTAGACTAGAGAGTTGTAGAGTGCAAGAGGGAAATGGGTTTTAGACACCCTCATTGTGCATTTGGGATTATTATCCAGGAAGAGCATAGGAGAAGTAGAGATCTGTGTAAGAACACCCATGTATAGTTATTTGAATTAATAGAAGAACTTTGATTCAAATTCATGGTTTGTGTTATTCTCTGTGTATTGATGTTGATATGCTCATGAATGTTTTCTTCCTGTTATACATTTGATTTTATATGTTGTGTATATGATTTCATGTCTGAATTGAAGTCTGAGAGGAAGAAGGAATGAGTTTAAATTATTTCTCTATTTGAGTCAGAGTATTCCTGCAAGGAGTGCAGTTGAATTGTCCACAAGGAGTGCGTTGACAGAGGGTTCAAATAGAGATAGCTTATGTTCTCATTCATCCCATAAGTGTAGTTGGGCACAGGAGCCGTGCAAGGAGTACGCAGGCCGGGTAAAGGTCTCAAGGTTGCGAACCCGAGTGAAGACTTGAAAATACTGCTGCTACAGGCATGGGCAAAGTCGAAGTATCCAAACACTTAGATGTGTTTGAAGGTTGCCACAAGGAGTGCGAGCAAGAGGGTTCTCTGAAGAACATTGAAATTCGTAGGGAAACTCAGGAAGGATAGGCCTTTGAGTTCATTGAAGGACAGCGCAAAGAAAGTTGTGCCTTGAAGGTTGGTAAGAAGCGTCATAATTTTACATGTAGGTGGACCAGTCTTCGTGGAGGAGCACTTGGTTCATTTCGCATAATTCACCGGAGAAGATAGACGGTCGGTATTCTTCGAGGAGGATTCATGACATCCCGTGAGCCATCAGATCTCAAGGAGAAGCAGGGGAGATATGCGAGTATTCCCACAGGGTTCAAAGCTCAGGACATATAGAGCCGTTAATCCAAGCTAGCCAGGATGGTTGGATTATTTGCGAAATTGCATATCGGGATTTTGAAGAGAAGACTCGAAGATTTGGTAACGGGAATCACGATATTGCGATATGCGATATACCGACGACTACGTAATTAGTGTGGGCCACAAATGATTCGGTGAATGGGAGGACAGGTGGCACAAGCTATCGGGGTTTCATGGCAAGAAGTCCCGATACAATAGCATCAGGATTCGCAAAATTGTGAACCCTGAATTCCCGATAGAGGTGACAGGAAGTTGAAAGGTCAACTCACACGCGTGTCGGATAATCGACATATTGGGAGTCGAGAGTCAGTAAAACGAAGTGTTCAATATCGCAAGTCATGAAATCACGATAGGAGAAGTCCTGACAAGTAAGGGAAAGGTCAGCGTTGACTGGTGATCGGGTTTCAGAGATCTAAGAGACCAACGTCCGAACATTGACCTCGCGATACTGCGAAGTTCGATTTCCTGATAAGTAAAGAGAAGGGATCGCTCGAGAGTTCTGTGGGTGTGGATTTCTCGATAGAGAAATATAAGAACATTTGAGTTCTTTAGGCCGTGAGAATAGGAGATCCTGTGAGCGGACGTGCCTGCGGGTGTGGTTGCATCAGTTTGGTATCAGAGCACAGAAAGGTTCTTTGCTTTCTGTAGCAGAGAAGAGGAGAAGAAGAATTCACCATGCCACCCAGGAGAAGGGACGTGCAGTCACCCGATCCAGATGATAGGGAAGTGCAGCGAAGAAGAGGTAGGTAGATGGCAGATCCATCCATAGAGAGACAGATGCGTGATCTCCGAGCAAGACTCGAAGACATGGAGACAACTCAAAGACGCACAACTAGTGCAGGGGATCTTAGTGATTCCGAGAGTGAGATTGAGACTGAGCATGAAGAAGAAGTTGTAGCTAAATATGCATCAAATGAACATTTGATCAAAGATATTGCCAAGATGGGTGCAAGGGAAAAGATGGACATTCCAGTTTACGAGGGAAACTTGGATGCAGAAGAGATTCTAGAATGGATTAGATCTCTGGATACATACTTTGACTATGAAGACGTCAAAGAGGACAAGAAAATCAAGCATGTTGTCACATGCTTGAGAGGACATGCAACATTGTGGTGGGATGAACTACAAGATGATAGACACTGCAAGGGAAAGAAAAATATCAAAAGCTAGGACATGATGATCGTAAATATGAAGGCAAAATTCATCCCCAGGGACTATCAAATTACTCTGTTAAGGCGAATGTAGAACCTGAGACAGAAACAGATGATAGTGAAAGAATACATGGAGGAATTCTATAAACTGAACATCAGGGCAGGTCATCAGGAGAGTGATGATGAGAGGGTTTCCAGATACATGAATGGCCTGAGATATGATATCCAAGATGAGATGAGCATGGTAACCATCCAGACGGTGGAAGATTCTTATCAGATGGCTCTGAAAGTTGAGGAGAAGCTGAGCCGAAAGAAAAGTCAGAGGGGCCAAGGTAGAAGTCATCCCAGAGGAAATTCAGTTGCCCAGGATAAATTCCAAAACCCCAAGGAGGAATGGAAGAAACCTCAGACTCATACAAAGAGAGGTGGAACCTCACAGAGAGGGCCATATGTTGAACAACGAGGGCAACATAATGAGCAGAGGGGAGATTATGCTGACAACAACACTTTTCCTTATACTAGAGGTAGAGGAAGAGGAAGAGGTGGAGTAATCACATGCTTCACATGTGGAAAGAATGGGTACAAGTCCTATGAGTGTCCAGAGAAAAATAAATATGGAGGAGAAACTCACATCACCGAAGCGCTGAGGCAATATGTTGAGGCAGAAGACGCAGAAGGCGAAAGATCGTTGATGATGCGAAAAGTCCTTTTGACACTCGAGAAGGAGGTGGAGAGTTCAGTCCAAAGGACCAGACTTTTCAGGACTGCTTGCAAGACCAAGGACAGGGTATGTAAGGTCATTGTAGACAATAGTAGCACGGATAATCTCATATCTATAGAAATGGTAGAGAAGCTGGAGCTGGAGACGACTGATCATCCAAACCCATACAAAGTTTCATGGCTATAGAAAGGACACTAGGTAACTGTTACTAAACAATGCTTGGTTGAATTCAAGATAGGTGGATATAATGATAAGATATTGTGTGATGTTATTTCCATGGATATTTGTCATCTATTGCTGGTTAGACCATGGAAATAAGACATAAATGTGATTCATGATGGGCGAATGAACACATACACCCTGGAGAAAAATGGGAGAACACACATGTTGCTTCCGATAAAAGATAAGGAGGTGAAAACGGAAGTAAGTAACACATTACTTCTCATGAGTGGGAAGGAACTTCTTACAGAGGTTAAGAAGAAGGAGGATCCACAATTCTTTGTGGTCAGAAAGCCGAGAATTGTTATGACTAGCACAAGAGTGGATGATTTTCCAGAGGAAGTTCAGGAACTATTGGAAGAGTTCGCTGACATTATAGTGGACGAATTATCTCGTTCATTTCCACCAGTCAGGAGTGTGAGTCATCATATTGATCTCATACCAGGAGCCAGTTTTCCAAACAAAGCCACGTACAGATTGACACCGCAAGAGAATGAAGAGTTTAAGAGACAAGTCCAGGAGTTGTTGGACAAAGGTTTGGTCAGAGAAAGCTTGAGTCCCTGTGTTGTTCCAAGAGTACTCAGTTCGAAGAAAGACGGAGGCTGGAGGATGTGTACTGATTCAAGGGCCATAAATAAGATAACCATCAGGTACAGATTTCCATTGCCGAGGATGGATGATCTGATGGATTTCTTGAGTGGAGCAAAGTATTTTTCAAAGATTGATTTGAAAAGCGGATATCATCATATTCGCATGAGAGAAGGTGATGAATGGAAGACAACATTCAAAACAAACGAGGGTTTGTATGAATGGCTTGTTATTCTATTTGGCTTAACAAATGCACCGAGTACCTTCATGAGGTTGATGAACGAAGTCACGAGGGAGTTCATCGGGAAATTTGTCATTGTGCATTTGGATGACATATTGATCTACAGTAAGATAGTAGCAGAACACTTGAAGCATTTGGCTACAGTGATGCATAAATTACAGCAGGAGAAGCTGTTGATTAATATGAAGAAGTCCTCATTCATGAAGACAGAGATCATTTATTTGGGGTTTGTTATTTTGGAAAATGAGTTGAGGATGGATCCGGATAAGGTGGAAGTGATTAATAAATGGCCATCACCGAAGAATATTTTTGAGGTGAGGAGTTTTCACGGATTGGCTAGTTTCTACCGAAAATTCATTAGGAATTTCAATGGAATTAGCACAACGATGATGGATACAGTGAAGAAGCGGCATAAGTATTTTCACTGGACAACAGAGGCCGAAAAGAGTTTCAACCTGTTGAAGAGGAAGATTACGAAACAACCAGTTTTGGTATTGCTGGATTTACAGAAGACATTTTAGGTGAAATGTGATGCAAGTGGGTTTGCAATTGGGGTGGTCTTGAGTCAAGAAGACAGGCCAATCACATATTTCAGAAAGAAGCAAAATGAAGTGAAATTGAAATACTCTATGTATGATAAGGAATTCTATGCTATCATACAGGAATTAAAAAAATGGAGGCATTACTTGATCCCGAAAGAGTTTGTATTGTACAGTGACAATCATGCACTGCAGTTTGTGACTCAACAGGAGAAGTTGAATCAGAAACATGTAAAATGGGTTGAGTATATGCAGAACTTCACATTTGTGATTAAACATATTTATGGTACTGCTACCAAAGTTGCTAATGCTTTGAGCAGGAAGTGTTTGATGTTGCAGGAGTTCCGAGTCAAGACGTTGGGTTTTGATGATCTCAAGGACATGTACATTGATGATCCAGATTTCAAAGAGGAATATGAAGCAACTGAGAATCCAGTTCTCAGAGAAAGAAGCCAATGGATGGAGTATATGATCCAGGAAGGATTGTTGTTTAAGTGCAATCAACTGTGTATTCCGAAATTCTCCATGAGGGAGAATCTGTTAAAGGAGAAACACAACGGAGGCTTGGCAGGGCATTTTGGTCACGAAAAGACATTTGCAAAGCTGAGGGAGTCATACTTTTGGCTAGGGATGCAGTCATAGGTCAATTTATTTGTAGACAGATGCAGGATTTGTCAGCATTCGAAGGGGAGGAATCATAATGCAAGATTCTATCAACCATTGCCCATACCAGAGAGGCCATGGGATGCGATAAGCATGGATTTTGTATTGGGGTTGCCAAGGACACAAAGAGGTGTTGATTCAATATTTGTGGTAGTGGATAGGTTTTCCAAGATGGAACACTTCATCCCATGCCATAAGACTAGTGATGCAACTCACATTGCCAATCTGTTCTTCAAAGAGGTCATTTGACTTCATGGGTTGCCGAGGAGCATAGTTTCGGATCGAGACACAAAATTCATAGGGAATTTTTGGAGTAACTTATGGAAGAATATGGGAACTAACTTGGTGTTTAGTTCAGCTTATCATCCTCAAACAGATGGACAGACAGAAGTGGTCAATAGGAGTCTAGGAGACTTGCCGAGGAGCTTGGTGACAGAGCACCATACCCAGTGGGACAATATATTGCCATAGAAAAAGTTTACATATAACGATTCATTGAATCAAAGCATAGGCCAGAGTCCATTTCAAGTTGTTTATGGTATGCAGTTGAGGGGAATTTATGAACTGAGATATTTATAACAGACTGCTACTAGCAGCGCTAGTGCAGAGGAATTTGCAGAAGCGATGAAAGAACTTCACAGCCAGGTGAAGGAGCGACTACAAAATTCAAGCCAGGAGTATAAGCGCAGAGTAGATCAGCATAGAAGACAACTTTAGTTTGAGGTTGGTGATCTGGTTCTGGGACATTTGAGGAAAGAAAGGTTCCCGAGAGGAACATACAATAAGCTGAAGATGAAAAAAATCAGGCCATGCAAGGTCTTGAGAAAATTTGGGGACAATGCTTATGAGATTGAATTACCTGATGGGATCGAAATATCTCCGATATTAAATATCTCATATTTGTACCCATATAGAGATGAAGAAGCAGAGACTGGAAATGAGCAGCCAGTGATCTAGTGGAAAAAATAGATGCCATTTGTAGAGAAGCCATAGATGGAGTGCATACTAGACAAGAGAGTGAGTAAGAGGACCAGGAGGAAGCAATACTTTGAGTATCTGGTCAAATGGAAGAACCATCCAGTTGAAGATGTCATCTGGGAGACTAAAGAAGAGATACAGAAGCATGGACAGACCATGCAGAAGCTCATGGACAGGAGCCCATGCAAATTTTCAAGTGAGGGAGTATGATGGAGGAGCATCTGCCACATCAAGCGAGCCAACACGGAAGTAGAAGGACAGCTGAACAAGCCAGCACAAATTTTGAAAACACCTTGGAAGTTGTTGCATGAACATTAATGTGAATATTTAATGAAGCGCACTTATATATTGTAAATGGACCTTGAGCGGATTTCTCTCATCCTTAGTAGATAGACGACATTTAAAATAGTTAATGTAGGTAGATATAAATTAATTCTAGACTAGACAGTTGTAGAGCGCAAGAGGGAAACGGGATATAGACACCCTCATTGTGCATTTGGATTATTATCCAGGAAGAGCATAGGAGAAGCAGAGCTGTGTAAGAACACCCATGTACAGTTATTTGAATTAATAGAAGAACTTTGATTCAAATTCATGGTTTGTGTTATTCTCTGTGTATTGATGTTGATATGCTCATGAATGTTTGCTTCCTGTTATACATTTTTTTTTATATGTTGTGTATATGATTTCATGTCTGAATTGAAGTCTGAGAGGAAGAAGGAATGAGTTTCAATTGTTTCTCTATTTGAGTCAGAGTATTCTTACAAGGAGTTTAGTTGAATTGTCCGCAAGGAGTGCATTGACAGAGGGTTCAGATAGAGATAGCTTATGTTCTCATTCATCCCAGAAGTGTAGTTGGGAATAGGAGCCGTGCAAGGAGTGCACAGGCTGGGTAAAGGTCTCAGGGTTGCGAACCCGAGTGAAGCCTTGAAAAGACTACTGTTGCAGGCATGGGCAGAGTCAAAGTATATACACACTTAGACGTGTTTGAAGGTTGCCGCAAGGAGTGCGAGAAAGAGGTTTCTCTGAAGGACATTGAAAGTCATAGGGAAACTCAGGAAGGATAGGCATTTGAGTTCATTAAAGGACAATGTAGAGAAAGTTGTGCCTTGAAGGTTGGTGAGAAACGTCGTAAGTTTACATGCAGGTGGACTAGTCTTCATGGAGGAGCACTTGGTTCATTTCATAGAATTCACCAGAGAAAATAGACGGTCGGTATTCTTTGAGGAGGATTCACGACATCCCGTGAGCCATCAGATCTCGCAGAGAAGCAGGGGAGATACGCGAGTATTCCCACAGGGTTCAAAGCTCAGGACATATAGATCCATTGATCCAAGCCAGCCAGGACCATTGGATTATTTGTGAAATCGCATATCAGGATTTTGTAAGAGAAGATTCGAAGATTTGGTAACGAGAATCGTGATATTGCAATACGCGATATCCCGACGGCTACGTAATTAGTGTGGGCCACAACTGAGTCGAAGAATGGGAGGACAGGTGGCACAAGCTATCGAGGTTTCATGGCAAGAAGTCCCGATACAATAGCATCAAGATTTACGAAATCATGAACCCTGAATTCTCGATAGAGGTGATAGGAAGTTGAAAGGTCAACTCGCACGTGTTTCGGATAATCGACATATCGGGAGTTGGGAGTCGGTAAAACGAAGTGTTCGATATCACGAGTCGCGAAATCACGATAGGAGAAGTCCCGACAGGTAAGGGAAAGGTCATCATTGACTGGTGATTGTCTTTCAGAGATCTAAGAGACCAACGTCCAACCATTGAACTCACGATACCACGAAGTCCGATTCCCCGATAAGTAAAGAGAAGGGATCGCTCGAGAGTTTTGCAGGTGCATATTTCCCGATAGGGAAATAGAAGAACATTTGAGTTCTTCAGGCCGTGAGAATAGAAGATCCTGTGAGCGGACATGCCTGTGGGTGCGGTTGTGTCAATAACCATCAGGTACAGATTTCCATTGCCAAGGATGGATGATCTGATGGATTTCTTAAGTGGAGCAAAGTATTTTTCAAAGATTGATTTGAAAAGTGATTATCATCAAATCCGCATGAGAGAAGCTGATGAATGGAAGACTGCATTCAAAACAAACGAAGGGTTGTATGAATGGCTTGTTATGCCATTTGGCTTAACAAATGCACCAAGTACCTTCATGAGGTTGATGAACAAAGTCCTGAGGGAGTTCATCGGGAAATTTGTCATTGTGTATTTGGATGACATACTAGTTTACAGTAAGACAGTGGTAGAGCATCTAAAGCATTTGGCTACAGTGATGCAGAAAATACAATAGGAGAAGCTGTTGATAAATATGAAGAAGTCCTCATTTATGAAGACAGAGCTCATTTACTTGGGGTTTGTTATTTCTACAAATGAGTTGAGGATGGATCTAGATAAGGTAGAAGTAATCAAAAATTGGCCATCACTGAAGAATATTTTTGAGGTGAGAAGTTTTCATGGACTGGCTAGTTTCTACCAAAATTTCATTAGGAATTTTAGTGGAATTAGTGCAACGATGATGGATACAGTGAAGAAAAGACATAAGTATTTTCACTGGACTGAAGAGGCTGAATTTTTTTTTAATCTGTTGAAGAGGAAGATTACGGAACAACCAGTGTTGGTGTTGCCGGATTTTCGAAAGACATTTCAGGTGAAATGTGATGCGAGTGGATTTGAAATAGGGGCAGTCTTGAGTCAGGAAGACAAGCCGATAGCGTACTTCAACGAGAAGCTGAATGAAATGAAGGTGAATTACTCCACTTATGACAAGGAGTTTTATGCTATTATCCAGGCATTGAAGAAATGGAGGCATTACTTGATCCCAAAAGAGTTTGTCTTGTACAGTGACAATCATGCACTGCAGTTTGTGACTCAACAGGAGAAGTTGAATCAGAAACATACCAAATGGGTTGAGTATATGAAGAAATTCACATTTGTGATTAAACATATTTCTGGTACTACTAACAAAGTGGTTGATGCTTTGAGCAGAAAGTGTTTGCTATTGCAGGAGTTCAAAATCAAAACGTTAGGTTTTGATGATCTCAGGAACATGTACGCTGATGATCCAGATTTTAAAGAGGCGTATGAAGCAACTGAGAATCTAGTTCTCGGAGATAGGAGCCCATGGATAGAATATGTGATCCAGGAAGGATTATTGTTTAGAGGTAATTAGTTGTGTATTCCAAAATGCTCCATGAGGGAGAATCTGCTGAAGGAGAAACACAGTGGAGGATTGGTAGGGTACTTTGGTCATAAAAAAACATTCGCAAAGTTGAACGAGTCATATTTTTGGTCGGGAATGCGAGCAGAGGTTAAGAGATTCATGGAAAGATGCATAATTTGCCAGCATTCGAAGGGAAGGAAGCATAATGCAGGGTTTTATCAACCATTGCCCATACCAGAGAGGCCGTGGGATGCGATTAGCATGGATTTTGTATTGGGGTTGCCAAGAACACAAAGAGGTGTTGATTCAATCTTTGTGGTGGTGGATAGATTTTCCAAAATGGCACACTTCATTCCATGTCAGAAAACCAGCGACGCAACTCACATTGCAAATCTGTTTTTCAAAGAGGTCATTCGACTTCATGGATTGCCAAGGAGCATTGTTTCGGATCGAGATACAAAATTCATAGGGTATTTTTGGAGGACCTTATGGAAGAATATGGGAACTAACTTGTCATTTATTTCAGCTTATCATCCTCAGATGGATGGATAGACAAAAGTGGTGAACAAAATTCTGGGAGACTTGCTGAGAAGCTTGGTAACAAAGCACCACATCCAGTGGGACAACATATTACCACAGATAGAGTTTGCTTATAATGAATCAGTTAATAGGAGCACAGGGCAGAGTCCATTTCATATTGTCTATGGCATGAAACCGAGAGGAATTTATGAGTTAAGGGATTCATAACAAACTGCGACTAGAAGCGCTAGGGAAGAAGAATTCGCAGAGGCGATGAAAGAGCTTCACAGCCAGGTGAAGGAGTGAATGCAGAGTTCAAGCTAGGAATATAAACATAGAGCAGATCAGCATAGAAGACAACTTCAGTTTGAGGTTGGTGACTTGGTTTTGGTACATTTGAGGAAAGAAAGGTTCCCGAGAGGAACATACAATAAGTTGAAAATGAAGAAAATCGGACCATGTAGGGTCTTAAGGAAAATTGGGGTGAATTCTTATGAGATTGAATTACTCGATGGGATCGGAATATCTCTTATATTCAATATCTCAGATTTGTACCTATATAGAGCTGAGGAAATAGAGACTAGATATGAGCATCCAGTGATCCAGTGGACGAAACAAATGCCAGTTGCAGCTAAACCGCAGATGGAGTGCATACTAGACAAGAGAATGAGCAAGAGGACCAGACAAAATAAATACTTTGAGTATCTGGTCAAATGGAAGAACCATCTAGTTGAAGATGCCAGCTGGGAGACTGAAGTAGAGATACAGAAGCATGGACATACCATGCGTGATCTCATGGATAGGAGCCCATGAAAATTTCCAAGCCAGGGAGTATGATGCAGGAGCATCACCAACATCAAGCGAGCCAGTGCGGAGACAATTAGACAGTTGGACGAGTGCCAACACAAATTTTGAAAATCACCTTGGAAGTTGTTGCGTGATATTAAATGAGTCTTTAAGAGAAGGCACACTTGTAAAATGTAAACGGACCTTGAGCGGATTGCTCTCATCCTTAGTAGATGGAGTCATTTATAGTAGTTAATGTAGGTAGATAGAATTTAATTTCTAGATTAGACAGTTTTAGAGTGCAAGAGAGAAATGGGATATAAACACCCTCATTGTGCATTGTAATTTAGTTAGAATCATTAGAGAAAGAAAATGCAGAGAGTTGTGTAAAAAAACACCCATGTACAGAGATTTGGATTAATACAAAGAGGTTGATTAAAATTCATGGTTTCATGTTTGTTCTCTACGTATTGATGTTGAATGATATGCTCATGAATGTTTTCTTCCTGCTATACATTTGTTTTATATGCTATGTATATGATTTCATGTTTGAGTTTGAAGTCTAAGAGGAAGAAAGAATGAGTTTCAATTGTTTCTCTATCTGAGTAGGAATTCCTACAAGGAGTGAAGTTGAAGTGTCCGCAAGGAGTGCGTTGACAAAAGGGGTTCAGATAGGGTTGCTTTTATTCTCATTCATCTCAGGAGTGCAGTTGGGCACAGGAGTCATGCAAGGAGTGCGTAGGCTGAGTGAAGTTAAGGGTTGCAAACTTGAGCAAGAGTTGAAGGACTGCTGCTGCAGGTGTGCACAGAGTCGAAAGGATTCAAGCACTTGAAGTGTTTGAAGGTTGCCGCAAGGAGTGTGTGAAAGAGTCTTTTCCAAGGCTCAAAGTTACAAGGAATCTCATGGAGGATAGGGCTTTCAAATTCATTGAAGGACAATGCAGAGATTTTGTGCCTTGAATATTTAAGCAGACGTCGTAAGTTTATGCTGCAGGTGGATGAGTTACACGGAGGAGAAGGACGAACAGTTGGAATTCTCCAAGGAGAATTCATGAATTTCCGTGGGACGTTGGATCTCGTGGAGGAGAAAGAAGGTTACAGTGGAAGCGTCGAAGGGTTCAAAGCTCAGGAGGGGCAGGACCATAGATCCGAGTCACGAGGATCATCGGATCTTCTCGTGGTTTTGTATATCGGGGTTTCGTGGGTTGAAACTCTGAAACATTGCAACAGGAATCATGAAATCATGAAACGCGATATCCTGATGGGTATGAGAACAGTGTGGGGCCACAGTGGAGTCGACGAGTGGACATGTAGCATACCATTTCAGGGTTTCATGGCAAGAAGTCCCGAAAAAATCACATTAGGATTCACGATATCGTGAACTCTGAAATGCCGATGGAGTAAAGGATTGTCGAAAAGTCAAAATCGCACGTGTGTCAGAGTTTTGGCGTATCGGGTTTCAGGAGTCGGAAAAATAAGTTGTTTGACATCGCGAGTGTCAAGATCATGATAGAGAAAATATCGATAGAAGAGGGAAAGGTTAGCGTTGACTGTATCGGAATTTGGGGATTTGAGAGTGCTACGCTCGACCACTGACCTCACGAAGTCATGAAGTTCGATCTCCCGATTGTAAAGAGGGGGATCCCATGAGGATTGTTGTGGGTGAATATTTCCTAACAGGGAAATAGAAGAACCGTTGGAGTTCTTCGGGCTAGTAGATAAGAGAAGATCCTGTGAGCGCGCGGACTGCTTGACCTACGGTTTGAGAGGTAGCAGGTGTGTTTCCATCAAAAGGCTGAGTGTCTTTCAACACTCGCAAGATCGGGTGGAATAGTGGTTGTCAGATATGGATCAATGGGAGTCATTGATCTTATGGTTTTGAGTTTCAAAATTTTGGGAGTTAGTGTTTAGATAAAGTCGCGACTTGGAGATCTTGAGTTGTGAAATCCTGATACACAAAGCTTTGATATAATATGGACCATCAAATCATCGAAGGTTTAGGATCGTCGATCTGAGGAGAATAAGTTGCGAGTTCAGACTTCGGGAGACATGACAAGAGTCGCATCACAAACTCATGAGTCGCGAAATCCCGACACGCTTTTAAGTGGACCCCAGGGTTAGACCAAGGTCACATGGTTGAGGCATAAGGGAGGATTTAAAGATCCCCAAGCCCATTTCAGAGTTTTGAGAGTCAAAGGATTCCGAGGGACTCACAATAGGAATTGCGAAGTTGCGAAATCTGAAAACGCTCTTTCGGGTAAAGGTTTTGGTCATGCTGGTTGGTCATGTGGAGTGGGGGTTTGTGCCTAGTTCTTGTTCGCACATGTGCAACTTCTAGAAAGGACTTGTGGTTATATGTGAAAAGGTTCCTATGGAAAATAAAGATCCATTTCGACTCAAGTGAATAGAATGATCCAAGACCGGGAGGTCACGTAGAACCTGTTGAGGTAGGGGTGTTGCGTCAAGTGGTATCAGAGCCTACAATATTTTTTTTTGTAGGCAAGAGAGAACAAAAGGCAAGTTGTGATTTGAATTCTATGAAGAATATATCTAAACAATACCGCCAAGAAGACATCAAGAGAGACCCATGCCCAATCCAGCCGTGGAAAGGAAAATGAGAAAACATTGTGCTCGATTGGATTCTATGGAGACAACACAGAGACAAACAACTGATACTGGAGATGTCAGTGAATCTGAAAATGAGAATGAATCTAGGCCCGGAGAAGAAGAAGTTGTAGTTGAAGATGCTACAGAGGAACGTCTATTCAGAGCTATTGTAATAATAGGGGCCAAAGAAAAATGGACATCCTGATGTATGAAGGCAACTTAGACATTGAGGAGTTGCTAGATTAGTTTAGAGCTCTGGATAAATACTTCAAATATGAGGATATCGAAGAGGATAAGAAAGTAAAACATGTTTTCACTAGATTGAAAGAGCATGCAACATTGTGGTGGGATGAACTACAGGTTGATAGGCATTGCAAAGGCAAGCAAAGAATCAAAAGATGGTATAGGATGGTCTCCAAGATGAAGGCCAAGTTTATACCCAGATATTACCAAATCAATCTGTTTCGAAGAATACAGAATTTGAGACAGAAGGGGATGACAGTGAAGGAATACACTGAGGAGTTTTACAGAATCAACATCAGAGAAAGTCGTCATGAGAGTGATGATGAAAAGGTCACTAGATACATGAATGGATTGAAATATGAAATTCAAGATGAGATGAGCATGGTGACAATCAGGAATGTATAATATGCTTATCAAATTGCTTTAAAAGCATAAGAGAAATTGGCCCAAAAGTAAGGTCAAAAGAGTAGAGGTAGAAGTCAGATTAGAGGCAAAGCAATTGCCCAGGACAGAGTACAGAAGCCCAAGGATGAAGAAAAGAAACCTCATAACCACCCAGAAAGAGGGGAAAGTTCACAGGGAAGACAATATGTTGATAGGAACAATTTTCCTCGCACAAGAGGAAGAGGAAGAGGAAGAGGTGGTGAAATAAAGTGTTTTTCCTGTGGAAAGATCAGACACAAATATTTTGAATGTATTTATAGAAAAATATAAGGAGGAGGTGAAGCTCACATTTCATAAGCGCAAAGGTGAAATGTTGAGGCAAAATATGTTGAAGGCGGAAGATCCTTAATGCCGAGGAAAATTCTCTTGAAGCCAAAAAATGAGATAGAGAATCCATTCTAAAGGAACAATTTGTTTAGAACTGCTTGAAATACCAAGGATAGGGTATGCAAGGTGATAGTGGATAGTGGAAGTACAAACAATATAGTATCCACATAAATGGTGGAGAAGCTGGAATTGGAAACAGTTGAACATCCATGCCCATACAAGGTTTTGTGGTTTCAAAAAGGACATAAGGTAACAACCAAAAAACAAGTTTTAGTTAAATTTAAGATAGGAGGATATAGAGAAGAGATATTATGTGATGTTATTCCCATGGATATATGTCATCTTTTGTTTGGTAGACCGTGGAAATATGAAACAAATGTTGTTAATGATGGGAGAAAGAACACATACACCTTGGAGAAAAATGGTAGGACACATATGTTGCTACCAATTGAAGACAAGAAGGTGAAAGGAGAAACAAGAAATACTGTACTTCTTATGAGTGGGAAGGAACTTTTGGATGAAGTAAGGAAAGAAGAAGACATGTAGTTTGTTGTGGTGAGGAAACCTAGAGTCATCTTGACTAGTACTTCGATAGATGATCTATTGGAGGAAATTCAGGGAATGTTAGAAAACTTCATTGATATAGTGGTGGACAATTTACCTTGTTCATTTCCGCCCATCATAAGTATAATCCATCATATTGACCTAATACCAGGAGCAATTTTTCCAAACAAAGCAACATACAAACTAGCATCGCAGGAGAATGAAGAGGTCAAGAATAAAGTCCAAGACTTGATGGAAAAAGGGTTGATTAGAGAAATATTGAGTCCATGCGTTGTGCCAACAATGTTAATTCCAAAGAAGGATGGTGGATGGAGAATGTGTACAAACTCGAGGGATATAAACAAAATCATCATTAGGTATAGATTTCCTTTACCGAGGATGGATGACTTGATGGATTTCTTGAGTGGAGAAAAGCTTTTTTCAAAAATTAATTTGAAAAGAGGATATGATCAGATTAGAATGAGGGAAGGTCATGAATGGAAGAAAACATTCAATATGAATGAAGGATTATATGAATGGATTTTCATGCCATTTGGTTTGATGAATGAGCCAAGTACTTTCATGATATTGATGAACGAGGTCTTGAAAGATTTCATTGGAAAGTTTGTAATTGTGTATCTTGATGATAAACTGATCTTCTGTAAGATTACGGAGGAGCATTTGAGACACCTAACTCTAGTGATGAGGAGGTTACAGAAAGAGAAGTTGCTAATAAATTTGAAGAATTCATCTTTCATGAAGAAGGATCTTGTATATTTAGGGTTTGTGATCTCTTGGAATGAGTTGAAAATGGATCCTGAGAATGTAAAAGAAATCAAAGAATGGACATCACTGAGGAATATCTTTGAAGTCACAAGCTTCCATGGATTAACTAGTTTTTACAAGAAGTTCATCATAAATTTTAGTGGAATTTCTACATCAATGATGGACACAGTCAAGAAAATACATAAATATTTTCATTGGACAGAAGAAGAAGAAAAAAGTTTCAAGTTGTTGAAAGAGAATATAATTGGACAACCAGTTCTGGTTCTGCCAGATTTTAGTAAAACATTTCAAGTGAGATGTGACGTAAGTGGATTTGTGATTGGAGAAGTCTTAAGTCAAGACAATAGACTGGTTACATACTTTAATGAGAAGATGAATTATGGCAAGATGAAATATTCCACGTATGATAAAGAATTTTATGCAATCATAAAGGCACTGAAGAAATGGAGGCATTACTTGGTTTTGAAGGAGTTCATTTTGTATAATGACAACCATGATTTACAATTCATAACCAAACAAGAGAAATTGAACCAGAAACATGCAAAATGGGTTGAATTTATGAAAAACTTTAATTTTGTTATAAAGCACATTTATGGAACTGCTAACAAGGTTGCTGACGCATTGAGCAGGAAATGTTTGATTCTGCAGGAGTTTCGTGTGAAGACCTTAGGTTTTGATAGCCTTAAGGATATGTACAGAGATGATTTAGATTTTAGAGATGCTTATGAAGCATGTGAGAATCCTATTCTGAGAGACAAAATCCAATGGATTGAATACTTAATTCAGGATGGATTATTATTCAAAGGAAATTAGTTGTGTATCCCAAAGAGTTCCATGAGAGAGGATCTTCTAAAAGAAAAACATACTGGAGGACTGTTTGGACATTTTAGCCATGAAAAAACATTCGTGCAACTAAACAGTTTGTATTATTGGCCAGGGATGAGGACAGATGTGAAGAAGTTTGTCAACAGATGTAGAATTTGCTAGGATGCAAAGGGAAAAATATAGAATAGAGGATTGTACCAACCATTTCCAGTACCAGAGAGGTCGTGGGACATGATAAGCATGGATTTTGTGTTAGGACTGTCGAGGACACAAAGAGGTTGTAATTCCATATTCGTGGTAGTCGACAGATTCTCAAAAATGGCACATTTCATTCCATGTCAGAAAACCAATGATTCAACACACATTACAAATCTGTTTTTCAAAGAAGTTGTTCGAATTCATGGTTTACCCAAGAGTATTGTTTCAGATCAAGACAAAAAATTTGTTGGTCATTTCTGGAGAACACTATGGAAGAATATGGGGACAAATTTATCTTTTATCTCAACATATCACCCTCAAAAGGATGGACAAACTGAGGTGGTAAATAGAAGTTTGGGAGACTTGTTGAGGAGTTTAGTAGCTGAACATCATATTAAGTGGGATCAGATTCTGCCACAAGCAAAATTCTCATATAATAACTCACCTAACAGGAAAACAAGACAAATCCAATTCCAGATAATATATGGAATGCAACCAAGAGGTGTATCTGAGTTGAGGGTATTAGAGCAGAATGAGTTCAGAAGTGATGGAGCAGAAGATTTTGCAGCAGAGATGCAAGAGCTCCATAGTAAGATCAAAGAACGATTGCAGATTTCTAACCAGGAATACAAGCATAGAGCAGATCAACACAAAAGAAAGCTTCAGTTTGAAGTGGTAGATTTGGTCTTAGCGCACCTTAGGAAAGAAATATTCCCAAGGGGAACATTAGGAAAGAAATATTCCCAAGGGGAACATATAATAAGTTGAAAATGAAAAAGATAGGGCCATGAAAAATCATAAGGAAATTTGAGGCAAATGATTATGAGATAGAATTGCTAGGTGATGTGGGAATATCACCTATATTCAATGTAGTAGATCTGTATCCTTACAGATCACATGAACCATATGGGGAAGAGAGCCAGAAAAAATTCCAGTGGGTCAAACAAATTCCTGTAGCTGAAAAGCCACAGATCGAAAAGATTATTGATCGAAGCGTTAGCAAAAAGACCCAGAAAAAGATGTACTTTGAATACTTGGTAAAGTGTAAGGGACGCCTGATTGAAGATGCTAGTTGGGAAAGTGAATTGAAATCCATAAACATGGACAAACAATGCAGGAGCTCATGAACATGAGTCCATGAATTTTTTAGCTAGAGTATGATGTAGGAGAATCATAAGCAAGTGCAAAAGTGGAGGACAACTGGAAATGCACCAGCGTGCGTTTTGAGCATGTTTTGAATTTGAAAGAATGAAGGATTAATGTAATATATGAAAGTATATTTTTTCTTTTATGTTTTGGAGATTGTAACACAAATCTTGTGCATTGCTCTCATCTATCAATTGTAAGAATTTAATGTATTAAATATAAAGTAGTTGTAGCTTTTATTTTTCGATTTGATAGCTTAGATATGTAGGAGGGAAAACTCTAGAAATATCCCTCGTATGTATTGTATTGTGTTATTATTCTCGGAAAAAAAAAGAATCAAATTTGTAGAGAAAGAGAGAGCAGAGAAGAAAAAATATTGTAGAAGACTGTATAAGCAGATAGCTGATGCTATAGAACCCATGTACAAAATCACTTGAGTTAATATAAGAATGCGTTGACTCAATTTCATGGCGTTGTGATGAATATTGTTTGCATCTATTGAATGGTATGTTTACATTTTTATTATATGCTCTGTTACACATTTGCTTCAATGTTGTGTGCATGTATGATTTTATGTTGAATGCATGAAGTCCGTAAGAGGAAAGGTATGAGTTTCAATTGTTTCTCATCCTGAGAATTCCTACAAGGAGTGTAGTGAAAGTCCGCAAAGAGTGTGTTGACAAGTTCTGAATTTTATCTTAGAAAATATCAGGAGAGATATCATTATTTTCATACCAGCAGAAGTGAGAGTATAGCACAAAGTTGTGCAAGGTGTGCATAGGCAGGTTGAAGTCTTAGACTTTTCCAACCCAGTGAGTAGTTGAAAGGTTTTTGTCGCAAGGAGTATAAAGAGTTGGATAGTTCAAATAATCAGTGATTATCGTGAGGCCACAAGGAGTGCGTGTAAAATCCCTTGGAATCCTTAAGTTTGCATCAAGAACCAATCTCAGGAGGAATAAAGAGTTTGAAGAGTTCAAAGGAAGATGATGTTGAAGTCACCTCATAGAAATCAAGCTCAAAAGGAGGTGCCAAGTTATTTGGCTAGGGGCATTGAGAACTTGAACATACGGTTGAAATTCCCAAAGGGAGAACTACCGATGTTTTGTGTACCATTGGATCCAGTGGATCAATGGAGAAGTGAAGGCTGAGTATCTTTCAACAGTCGCAAGCTCAAAAGGAATAGTCGTCGTCAGATATAGATCAACAAGAGTCATTGATCTTGTGGTTTTGAGTTTCGACATTTTGGGAGTCAGAGTGTGGAGAAAGTCACGACTTGGAGATCTTGAGTTGTGAAATCCCGATACATGAAGCTCCGATATAATCTGGACCATCAGATTGTTGAAGGTTTAGGACTGTCAATTTGAGGAGAAGAAGTTGCAAGTTCGGACTTCAAGAGACATGACAGGAGTTGCATCACGAACTCACGAGTCGCGATGCCTCAACGCGCTCAGAAGTGGACCCCAATGTTAGAATGAGGTCACATGGTTGAGGCATAAGGGAGGAGTTAAATATCTGCAAGCCCATTTCAGGGTTTCGGGAGTCAAAGGAGTCAGAGGGACTTGCAATAGGAATCGTGAAGTTGCAAAATCCAAAAACTCTCTTTCGGGTAAAGGTTGTGGTCATGTTGGTTGGTCACGTGGAGTGGAGGTTCATGACCAGTGCTTGTTTGCACAGGCGTAACTTCTAAAAAGGACCTATGATTATATGTGAAAAGGTTCATGTGGGAACTAAAGAGCCATTCCAACTCAAGTGAATAAAACGATCCAAGACCAGGAGGTCACACAGAGCTTGCTGAGGTAGGGGTGTTGCGTCACAACCACCATTATTTTTCAAACACTCATGCATTTCCATATCTAGATTGGGGAAAAAAAAATAGTTACTTCCATGTATTAATGATGCACTTTAAGATGCCTTATTCCTGATAATTCAAGGTCTATGGCTATGCAACTAAAATTAAACCACCCATAAAGAAATTGACCTTCACTCAAGCACATAGTTAGCTCAATAGTTTCTTGAAATCCTGCACAAATTGCCTTGAAGACGGTCCCTTTGTCCAATTTTCCTGCAATTAGAACATGTTAGCTTGCCACATTTTATTCTTGCATTTGTGAAAGATAGAATGTATAGGAAGTAAGGACACCAACCTCTATATTGTTTGTTGTTAATAATAAGAGTGGGAAATGTAGTGACATCACCTCGAGATCCATGTTCAACCTAAAAAACAAATAACACCATGAACTTTCGATAATAGTCTCTCTAATATAAGGGAATCAATGACAACATCACCACATCATAAATGTTTTCCACATGGTCAATATGGAAACAAATTTTAATGAATATGTAATAAATGATAGMTTCTATGTTCACAACTCTCAGATAAAAAAATGGGAAGTAACAAATGGAGTACAACTAAACTAACCTGTGCATTTTTCTCTTTTTCAAAACAAGGTTCTCTATATTTKCATTTGGATCCCYCATGAWTTTTTCTATCTTTTTGGCATCCAAACCTGACCAAAMAATGTGYTTGCATTGAACCAATTGAGACAATGATTACCTATAGCTTTAGGCATATTCTACAAATTGATGCTCACTAAAAGTAGAGTAGTTATAAGTCTTGAATTACTTTAAAATTATTGTGAATAATAGAAAGAAACACACCTAGAGACTGCATCACATTTCTAGCATCACCACATCATAAATTTTTGCCACATGGACACCATGACAACAAATTTTAACAAATATGGAATAAATGATAGCTTCTATGTTCACAACTCTCAGATAAAAAATGGGAAGTAACAAATGGAGTAAAACTAAACTAACTGGTGCATTTTTCTCCTGTTTCAAAACAAGGTTCTCTGTATCTGCATTTGGATCCCCCATTCATTTTTCTATCTTTTTGGCATCCAAACCTGACCAAAAATTATGCTTGCATTGAACTAATTAACCGAGTCAATGATTACCTATAGCTTTAGGAATATTCTACAAACTGATGCTCACTAATAGTAGAGTAGTTATAAGTATTGAATTATTTTAAAATTATTGTGAATAATAGAAAGAAACACACCTAGAGACTGCATCACATTTTCAGCATCACCGCATCATAAATGTTTGCCACATGGACACTATGGAAACAAATTTTAACAAATATGGAATAAATGATAGCTTCTTTGTTCACAAATCTCATATAAAAAATGGGAACTAACAAATGGAGTAAAAATAAAATAACCTATGCATTTTTCTCTTGTTTTAAAACAAGGTTCTCTGTATCTGCATTTGGATCCCCCATGCATTTTTCTATCTTTTTGGAATCCAAACCTGAACAAAAAATGTTCTTGCATTGAACCAATCAACTAATATAATGAGTACCTATAGCTTTACACATATTCTAAAAACTGATTCTCACTAAAAGTAGAGTACTTATAAGTCTTCAATTGATTTAAAATTATTGTGAATAATAGAAAGAAGCACACCTAGAGACTGCATCACATTTTCTGCACATTCCTTCTTGTATTTTTTCTCCTTCATTGGACACCTAATATGGAAATTAGTGACATAATACCACCAAGCCTAGGGTCTATTACTTTCATTTGTAACTTTGAAAATACACAATTGCCTCAGATTTTCAAGTACAACATCTTGATCATGGTAGTCCTGACTGAAATCCTGTTCTAGATCAGGTGCATAATATATTTCATGATTAATGCATTGAGCCTTGCACTGCGTGCACTGCGTACTTATAGTAAATGCTTGGGTAGAGTACCAAGTGATAAAGTGAGGAGTTTATTTAGTCTTATCCATGCATCATCCAATGTATTCTTAGTAATATAGGGAACACCAATCGAGGATATTGTTCATAATCTTGCAGTTCACTAATTCATGCAAAGAAAATTGGTACTTTTGAAATTCAGTTCAATTCTATCCTATCTCATCCAGGTCAATTCCATTCAAAGTAAAACATGATGCTCCATTTGGGGGCTATTTCGAGTTATCTTATCCACCTCTTTTGTAATTCTTCTAGAGGTAGATAGGGCACACTAGTTTAACTTATTTCAAGCAATCTTCACCATTATTCTTGGCAAATCTAGTGCACCCTATCCTTAGGGTTTCATGCTTTAGTTGCAATGATTGTTCAGATTAATTTCCTCTTTTGTATCTTCTATTCCAAACCAAGCAAGGCACATCACTTAGGGAGGATTGGTCTATTTAATGTAGATTCAAAGATTGGAGAGGGGGCTCCATCACTTTCTGAGATTTGGTATTTCCTTCATTCTTTCTCATTCTCATTTTCCACTCCATTTTGTACCGCACTTACTCTCTCATTTGAAGGTAGCACATGTTCACAAGGTTTCACAAAGATCTATCAACTATTACATGGATGAAATCTCTAGTAGTGATTGGATCTAATAATTTCTTAGAGCTTGTTTGTAACCCTTCCTAGTTTTTTAGGAGAAAATTTGATTATCTTTTGTTATTGATTGGACATTGTACTCGTATCTTCATTCCGAATAAAGGAAATAAAATCATTTAGCAATGGACTGATGTTTATGTGTGTGCAAAAATTCATCTTCCAACTGATTTCATAGTTTTCAAGTTGGAATTCAATGTGTTGTTTGAATCATTGAGATTTGACACATTCACCTCACTGATTTTGTTCCTTTCTTGACTCCATTTCCCAAAACCATGTACCAAAATTGATAGGACCAATTGTTATAAAAAAATCACCTTAATTTGTTGATATTAAAGTGAAAATATATCATTTATAGGGAACAACTATTGTTGTTTTGAAATCAGTTTTGAAGAAACAGGGGAATATTATCACAAATTTATGTATTTTTTAGCTGATTTGACAATTTAAATCAACAATCTAGAATTTAGTTTTTTTTTTTATTTCAAGAAATTACTACCATATTTGAAGGAAACATTGAACTTTATCATGGATTTGGAGCACCATTTTCCCAAGAATATAAAGAAAGGCTTGAAGGCGTTCATGCAAACCCCCTCGGATTGCCATGAATCAATCCGATGGTGAGAGAGTGTGTTATTAGTGACAGGGCACACCCCTAGTGATTATCCAAATGGTTTGGATCACATTTTATCCAAGGGTATTTTTGGGTTATAAAAGGTATATATGCCTATACTTCTGCTTGTAACAATTTCCATGCTTAACTCCAATTTCAGAGCATATTCAAGTTGGGCAAGGGGCATGCAAGTGTAACCTACCTATTCTATCCATGAGAAGATATATTAACATATGGATATTTTCCATCACTAAATTGATAATAATACCAACCAACAGTATTAAGAGGGATATTAAATTGGTATTAACATTAACATGACTTTTTTTCATTCAACCAACAATTTACTTCCATAAACTCATGAGAAAAGATAGGCATTGACAACAATACATTAAACAAAGTTACAAGAAAGGAAACATCGATTTATAATCCTAATGTCCAGGTAGAAAACTATATTAGCTTCAAATACTAAAGTTAAACAATTTGTATAAGCACTTTGATAAATATTGGTATGTTTATTCATCGGTATTTCCTTTCCCATATTTATAATGCTTTGAAAGTATAATGTATTTGAGAAAAAAAGAAGTGAAAAAAGGGATTGGTACTTACAATAATCTTCAATTTGTATGCATCCAAGAATGGGATGTTTGCTTTCGTGTAGTGGATATCAAATTTTTTTTTTTGCAAGAGAACAAGACTAAAGTAATGAGAAAACTTATCAAGACTACAACCATCTAGAACTATTGTCACACAGGCAACCGTTCACGCATAGAATTAGAGAGAAGATCATATTTCCTGGTGATTCAACACAAAATAACCGAATGCATCTCAAATAGAATATCTTACCTGGAAACCAGAGAGCTCATCCCTCAGAGAATCATCAGCATCTTCCAGCTTGTGTTTTTTTTTCCTATGCTAAATTTTCCCTTCCAAGTTTTTTCTCTGTACTCCTCGTCTTGTAGAGTGCTCTAATTGTTGTTTCTATTTTTGTAGAGTGCTCTAATTGTTGTTTCTATTTTTTTTCAATGGCAGTGCATATCCCATAGAAAACACATATTCTCTTGAAACATTTATTGATTTCCTCCAACGTTTGATCCATTAGTCCATAGTTGTGTAATGGGCAGAGAGGGCATACCCTACATTTTAATTTGGCATTGGGACATATAAATTCATTAACATGTCGATTTACAGAAGTTGCAAAACATTAAGCAGAGAGGAAATATAGATGCAATCTCTTCTTTGTTACTTGGGAAAAGGGATTGTGAAGAAGAAATGCAATCTCTCATGTGAAAAGGGTTTATGAATAAGAATACAAGATGAGAACCAACGTGAATGAAGCAACCTGGAAAGATCTATAGCCTATGATACTGTTGTAATGATAATCACTATGTAGTTAAAATGAAATTGATGGGGTTTTTTCCACATCAGGTCCCTTGTAGAACCCACTATAAGAAGATGGTGTATAATTATAAAAACAGATGCAGAGCCTCTGTCGTGAACTATAAAAAAAACACCATGCCATTGATTACAAAACATGGTATTTATAAAAAAGACCATAACATTGCTTACAAAACATGGTATTTATAATTTTATTTTTCAACCTTGAAAAAAAAAACACAACATGGTATTAATTTTTTTGAGGCTATCGTGGAAGAATATGTCGGTCCGTGCTTACAGAAGAATGTCCACGATCTTTCCTCTACCTAGATGTGAGGATTGAAGCATCCTTTCCACCATTAGAGTGGGACCTATGTTCAAACCCATCTCAATCAGGAAGATCAAGTTAAGAATGGAACCATTTAAGTGTTTAAATGCATGACTACGAACTTGAGACGTGTGGAGCAATTTTAACCCTGGTTTATTAACCTACAAACTCTTTTCATCCTCACTCCTCTTTAGCTTCTGGAAGAGTGAGTTCAAATTCAGTTGATAGGAATATCAGGGGATTGTAGGAATCCTAGGGAATTGTTATTGGTGGTAAAGAGTCCACCCTAAGGAAATGCCTTCGACCTAATATCAAAACAACCTAAAGTGCAGCGTAGGAAACTATGGTGACGAGGAAGAGGCTTCTCAATCTGGCTGCAAATTTAACTCATGATACCCAATTCTCTTTATCTTATCTTAATACTACACTCTCACAGAAAACACATATCCTCTTGAAACATCTATTTCTATCCTCCATCTTTAGACCCATTAGTCCATAGTTGTGTGCCCTACAGAGAGGGCATACCCTGCAATTTAATTTTGGTATTTCGATATTTTTTCTGTAGGAATAGATCCGACCTCCCTGAAACATTTCCAGATATCGGAGTCACCACACATGGCCACCATTTATCCATTATTGTCCAAAAAATTCTACCATGGAGCCTCCACTAAGACACCCTACCACCACTGCTGCCTCCTACTATGTCCACCCTCTCTAAATGTAGTCTGGGCTTCAAGTGCCGAGCAACTAATTTGACTGTGTGCTTGTAATTTCTCCAGCAAGGGCGACCTTGAAATGTTATATTCTACCTTGATATTCATGGATCTTCATTTCCATTTCAGTCATGGATACTAAATAAACCCTCTCATACTCAAATGCACCAAACAACAATTTTTTATATCCGATACTCATTTGTCACACTTTGGAATCTGGATGGAAATTTTCCAACCTGAAATCCGCCCAACTTGACAGCTTTCCTGGAGGGAATGTATGGATTTTGTCATCTATTTGAATTTAAACATTCTTTACCATTAATACTTTTGAGAAGAGGCACACGAAATACCGTTAGATCATTTCGGCAACAACAAAATCTGATCAGCAAAGGCGTAATGGCATAAGAAGTTTATATTTCATTTGTTATTCTTCTGCTTCTTGTAGCATTGAAATCCACAACCACATTGATCCAGGTGGATATTGGTGGCCACCCACCTATTCCACTTGGACCCCCACCATTGCTTCTTTCAGTTTTTTATTTTCTGCACAATTTACTATTTTTAGCAGTTTTTCGGGTCCTAAACTTCCGAAGTCATTTTGAGGCCTTAAACGACGTTTTTTTGGGAAAACGGGGAGCAACATGGAACATAGATCAATGTTTCTCACCCAAAATTTGTATTCCTCAGATAGATATTTCTAATGAGGTATGGAACGTGTCAAACAAAGATCGTATGCCAAAGTTACGTCCCCGGGAAGTTGATGTACCAGCTTACCCAAACGGGGCCCATAGTCTTGGCGTTTCATCTCCTAGGGTTAGGTATTTGGATGTTTAGGGTTTTCCATTATTTCTCAATAATAATAGGCCTTCGAGATTCATTGTAACACAGTTCATAGGCCAGTAGCCACCACATCTCTTCTCAGAGATAAGCTACTAGCGCCCTAGCTAGTTTATTTCCATTCTGTCTATAAGCATATTTCAGTCATTTGTTATTAATGAAATGAAGTCTTATTTCTGCTGCATCTCTGCGTTTATGTGTATTTCTATATTTCATTGTGTTCCTACATAAATCGAGATTAGTGGTATCAGAGCGGTCTGCCCATTCTCAATCTTTCTTTGCATGTCCCCAATGAGGTCGGGGTATAAGGAGTTGGGACTTAATTTGGTTGAACCTTTGCAAGATCATCCTCGCAAACCCCGACAACTGCCCATGGGGGAAGAAAATAAATATGAGGGAGCAGGAGATCCTATCAAAATGTTGCTTGAGGAAGCCCTTGAGAAACAAAGGAATGCGATGATGGACAACTTTGCCCAGATTCTTCAAAGGATTCCCACTGGCGGCGCATCAACATCCAACAACCACTCTGGAGGCGCCGCTCCTTTTAAGGTACAAGTAAACTTTGACATTCTCATATTTGAGGGCCAAATAGATGCAAATTCCATAGATAAATAATTGAATCTATTAGAAGGATATTTCTCGATTCATGACTTTTTCGACCGAGAAAAGATTAGTTTCTCACTCCTCAAAGCCGCCCCCCATGTCAAGGACTGGTGGAAAACCTACTTGAAGCAACAGGATGAGGGAGAATCCTCTATGTTCTTGGCTACATCCACTTGGAATTATTTCTGAGATGCCATCAAGGAACAATATTATCCTGTGGGGAGCTATGAGGACAAATACATACAATGGACTACGATGCGGAAATAAAGGGACCAAGATGTGCATGAGATGACGAATCTGTTTCATACCCTATGCACAAAGTTGGGTATCAAAGATTTAGAGAAACATTTGGTGTTAAAATACCGTAGTTTTCTGCAGAGATACATTCAGGAGGAAATGGAGTTCCTCGACATCTCCTCGCTTGGTGTGGCATACCAATATGCTGCCAAGATTGACCAGAAGTTCAAACAGAAGAGGCGAGACTTTGGGTCTGCAAATCAGAAGCAAGGGAAAGGTACCCCCAAACTACAAAACAAAGGACCAAGCCAAGGTGGGGTATCCCATGACAACCCACCAAAGCCACAAGCAAAGAACAACACCATGAAGCCAAAAAAGGACATGGGGAAGTGGTATGAGTTCC
The DNA here is from genome assembly GCA_009831015.1 of Picea engelmannii. Lineage (NCBI taxonomy): Eukaryota > Viridiplantae > Streptophyta > Pinopsida > Pinales > Pinaceae > Picea > Picea engelmannii. The sequence goes on along the minus strand of ML808488.1, from coordinate 216,666 downwards.
ATAAGAGCTCCACTCACAACACAAGTGAGTGTTGGGCCAAGCAGTCACTGGTAGCCGAGTTGAAGGCTTCTGAATCAGATGCATGCTCCTACTTTGAATCAGAACCTGACAAGGGGAATGACAAGGGGAAGCAGATTATCAATGTGAATCCTAATGCAACCGTTACCACCACAAAGATCCATAAGGAAGAACTAGAAGATCCAGAGGAGGCGGAGCGTCTCTTCCATTCCAAGATGTGGGTAAAGGGTTCCCCATTATAGTTCATTATCGACAGCGGGAGCCAGAAGAACCTCATCTCGGTAGAGGTCATGAAATGGATGGGCTTGTCGAACACAACATACCCACAACTATACACCATCGGGTGGTTGCACCATGGATGGGACGTCTACGTCAGTCAACAATGTTGCCTTCCCTACAACATCAAGCCCTTCATGGATGAGGTATTATGTGACATTGCTCCTCTTGATGTTTATGATGTATTATTAGGCCAAATGTACTTGTGGAAGTGACATGTTGTGTAAGAGTCCAAGCCTCATGCTGTTATTATCACTTTGGGCAATAAGATATACAGAATACCGGAGATAGCACCGCCTACCACCATCTCTTTGGTTACTGCAAAACAATGCAGTAAGCTCATTTCCAAAATCAGGAAATTTGTTTTCCTGATGATCTGCCCTCAGGGAAAGAGGAAGACTGTGGCCATGACCTCCAGATAGAGCCCCGCTGCATGACAAAAACAGATGGATAAGGTCATGGAGGAGTACGAGGACATATTCACCTCCCCTGCAGGGGTGCCTCTACACTGCTAGGTCAATCACCCCATCGATCTGACCCCAGGTGCACCACTGCCCAATGGACCCATATATCGACACTCTGTTCTAGAGAATGATGAAATCAAGAGGCAAATTTAGGAGCTGTTGCAGAAAGGTCACATCCGACCGAGTTCATCGCCCTGTGGGAGCCCGATCGTGTTGGTGCAGAAGAAGGATGGGACTTGGAGACTTTGCATTGACTATCGGGCACTGAACAAGATCACTGTCTGTAATAGGTACCCGATCCCATGGATTGATGACCTTCTAGACCAACTCAAGGGGGTGAAATATTTCAGCAAGATCGGCTTGAAGTTTGGTTATCACCAGGTACCAATCGAACCTTATAATGTGTGGAATACTGCATTCAAATCCAACGAGGTCCTTTTTGAATGGTTGGTCATGCCTTTCGGGTTGACGAATGCCCCTGAAAATTTCATGAGGCTAATGGATGACATCCTACGGCCATTCACCATGTAGTGTCCCCAAGGCCAAGCCTTGTTCCAGATCATGTTATATGCAAAGAATTGTAAATGTGTTCTATAGGCTGGTGAGCCAAGTTTTGCATAAGTTGTAGGCTTATGTGTTTTGATAGGCTAGGGAGCCTAAGTGTTGAAGGCCAGGAGACTGTTGATGTACTTGTATGTATGCATATCAATTAATAAAATATAAACACCGCCAGTGCAGACCGACCACGATGAGTGAGTGATGGGGGACTGAGCGTCCATAGAGTGGGCAAGGAATTAGGGGCTGGAAGGTGGGAAAGGGGATGAGTGTTGAGCCTAGGGGGATTAGGCCTGGAATAATATTTTTAATATTATTTCCAAAATGAGCCATGTGCATATTATTTTATCCTAAGTCCTTTGGAAGGACGCGTGATTTCCCAAGTGGTGGGAGGAAGGCGTACGGATGGAACACATGCAGTTTCCAGGGTGACAAGTGTCAACCCTGGTGCATGTAAATAAAACCAATGAAGTAAGCCATGAGGGGGGTTCAGACCCATTCAATCCGACTGTCCTGGGGAGATCCATGGAAGCCATCTGCCAGAATACCCTGGTTTAACTCTGAAAGTCGTAAAGCCTGTGGTTGTCCGAAGAAACCATGTACACCCTGCCCAAACCTAGGGAGTCTGTGCGTGTCTCCGGGAAAACCCATGTGCACATTCCCTGAATGAGAAGCCTGTACTGAATTGAGTGGAAGTATCTTTGTTATTTGGGGGAAGCTGAGCTAGCCTGTGTGTGAAGTCCTTGTTCTGAAATCATCCCGTGAGATTATCCTGTGACCGCTGAACCATTTTGGGAAGCAATTGTCTGTGTTTCCCGTGGATTATTGTGACCACGAAGTACTGGACTACGTGAGGCTTGTTTTCCTTTGAGCGACTCCTCCAGGTGAGAGAGTGCGCTGAGGGAGAAGAGAACTACTGGAAGGAACCCTGTAGCTGCCATAGAGCCCGGAGAATTCCGGTCCAGTCTGTTCCTGTAACCCAAGGTAAGGGAGACTAGTAGCCGAAGGACTATCTAGGTGATAGAGAAGGTGCACTCTCCTAGGGTGGAACAGGCATGTGGGGAATGAGGGTCTGTTGGCAGTGAGTGTGGGAGATTCCTAGGAGAGCTTTCTTCCTGGTGATGTGTATGTGCTATCTTCCCTGTAAGGTCAGCCTAGCCTAGGATTCCTCGCCTTGGGGTGGAGCTCGGTCCCAGCTCGGGGGTGACCCACTGTTGAGCTGATGAACAGTGTGGTCTAAGGCTGGGAGGTTCGTGGAAGGCCTGCACTTGGTTGGTGAATTATGAAGCTGTTCAAAGATAAGTATCTGAATTATTTTTTTATCACATTTGGCATGACTTTGATGTTCATGTATCATGTTTTCCGCTGTGTAAATGAGTTACTATGGAATGCTATGGAATTTTTAAATTATAGCAATAACCAAATATGTTTCACTCTATAAATTACATGTGTTTAATTGTGTTAAATGCATGCGCTTATAATGTCTGTACAAATTATGTAATACTTCATGTATAGAATGGTAACTGAGAGGTTTGGAAACCTCGGTAGTGAAAAAGGTACACTACAGAGTGGTATCAGAGCCCAGGTTTCGACACTGAGCCTAGATGGGATAGTTGAGTGGTATTTGGACCAAGGATGAGAGGAGAAATTTCATTTGGAGGACCAATTTCAGACCCTGGTATGACCCAGAGTGTATAAGAGTCTAAACTCAGGAGGATCGTGAGTCGTAAGATCACTGTGGGATTACCTGTCCACCGTCCGAGTTGATAGAATTTGCGCAGGACTTAAGTCCTCATGGGTAGAGGAGAATTCCCGGAGAGGTGTTGATATTTTAGAAGTCAAGGGAATCGAGACCTTGTGAGTCTCAAAACACCAAAGAAATCATAGTCGTAGGATATCAAGGAGGACACGTGTCAGAGTCCTGGAGAGAGTTGAAAATAGGAGAATCAGAGTTCTCGAGCACCTAGGAATCTCATCACACAGAATCGCGATCCATGATTTCGTGACAAGATATGGACCATTCATATTAGGGAAAACGAGGCAGAGACTTGCCATCGGGGAAAGTCCCAACAAGGAGTAAGTCCATCGGTGTTTGAAGTTCATCGGAAAATCGGGAACCCCAGTGATGAGTGAGTCATACACTTTGAAACTTCGAACCCCGAAACCACGATAAGCGGTCGATTACGGTCACAGGGTAGAGGTCACATGGACCTGACTTAACCACGAAGGGTTAAATCAAAAGGCACGTCGACATATCAAGAATTGGGATATTGGAGATCCCGGAAGAAAAGGTTTCGTGCATTGGAAAATCGTGATACGCGATTTCCCAATAAGGCCTAGGAACGTGGGGCCACATCGACTGTCAGGAGGATAGGTGGCATATTTTTAGCGACAGGTGAAAGGACTGTTGATAAGTCAATGACTGGGACCCATCGAGGATCCCGTGAGCGTATGAGCATGACATGGAAACCGCCGAAACCCAATGGGGTAGGGTGGAGGTCATATAGTATGGTCATGTGGACCAGAGGTTGAGCCAGGAGAGCTAGCCAGTGTAAAAGCACATCAGGAAATCAGGGATTCTGCTGTCGAGGATTTTGGCACATTCAGATTTGTGAAACCCTGAGCCCCAATAAGGGAAAAGGCCGGAGTCATGAGTCAACGGTCACATGATGTAGAGTCCATAGCAGGGGCTACCCATAAAGGTAGCGCATCGGGAAATCAGAAATTGGGGATTCAAACCACCAGAACACTGTCGGTTTCAAAATCCCGATAGAGGTAACACCGATAGAAGGAAGGGAAACCTTGAAGAGTTTCCTGTGGGAGAAAAATTTCCCAATAGGGAAATAGGAGAATTTCAAGAAACCCGAAAAACACAGAGCCAGACAAAGCTCAGAAAACTTATGAAGTTGAAATGTCTTTTGTTTGTTCATAATAGTTATAAACGTTGTGGATTATTCATGAAGTTTAATGGCCTGAAAATTTTGAATTGGATTGCACAGTGCATGTTCATAATAAAACAGAGGCCAAAACTGCAGATAATCAATGCCAAGTATGGAGTGGGGAAGAATGAAAATTGCCCCTGAAATAGAAGATGAACAGAAAGGAAAGAATGTTAACCAGGGAGTCGAAGGATCAAACTCTAATGGGCATGGAAAAGAGATGGATAAGGAAGGACATATGATGAAAATCATTGAAGGGATACAAAGAGAGGCCCAGGAGCATCGAGTTGATAGCCTAAATATTATGAAAGTCAAGGATCAGCAAGGGAAATTAAACTTAAGATTCTTGCAGAGTCTGGAAAGAATAGAGAAGAAACTTGAGAAAGGAAGAGACTTAAGTACGATGGAGAGTCGCAGAACCCATGGTAGAAGAAGTAGATCGAGGAGTGGTAGCCGACATCATAGTCACTCCCAAAAAAATTTGGAAAGGGAGACACATAGCAGTTTGAGCCCGTCCCCTACCAGAAAACATAAAAAATATGGAAGGGAGGAGTTGAAAGGAGAGATGAATAAAATTAAACCTCCAACATTTGATGGGGAGCATAAGAAGGAGGAAGATGTTGAGACATGGTTGCTTGGCATGAAGAAATACTTCCAGCTGCAGAATTATTCTACCCATGCAGAAGGAAGAATTGAAATGTACCAGTTGAAAGGAAAAGCATCCATGTGGTGGGATCAGTTCATGCAAGTGCAACACATTCAAGAGAAAGAGGTCACTTGGAAGGAATTCAAGAGGTATTTCGAGAAGAAACACCTAACTAAAAGATACTATGACAGAAAGATGAAGGAGTTCTTCGAACTCAAGTTGGGCAGTATGACCATTGATGAGTATGAACGAATTTTTCTGGAACTGCTAAAGTATGTTCCATTCATCAAAGACGAGGCTGTCAAAATTCAGAGGTATCTGAGTGGACTGCTACCTTCCGTTGGTGACAAAATTCAATACGATGATCCTAAGACCATGGAAGAAACCATAAGAAGGGTGAAATTCCTATATGAACATAAAAGGGAAAAGCCTACCTTTCAGAAGGCTTGGGATGATCAGAAGAGGTTTAAGAAAGAATAGAGGCAGAAGGGAAGTAATCCTTTCTTTTTCAGAAACAGTCCTTGGGGACAGTCATATTTTAAAGAGCCCGGGAAAGTTGAAGGGAGTGAACATATGACAAGGCCTCCACCCATGGAGTGTTGGGGATGTAAAGGGAATCATAGGTATAGAGACTGCCCCCACAGAAAAGACAAACCAAGAACTGTCCATACTATTCAGCAAGATGAAACAATAAAGGATATGGGTAGCAGAATACCGAGGATCTATGCAGCCATGGACAACAAGCAAGCAGAATTTCAATCACACATGATTGAAGTGGAAGGTATGATCAACAACTAACCACTTGTTATTTTGATTGATTCAGGGGCTAGCCATAGTTATGTAGATCCTAGGGTGGTGGAAAGTTTGAATCTAACAAAGATAAAACATGAGAAGTCTTGGTTAGTGCAGTTAGCCACAGGGACCAAGAGGAAGGTCACTGAATTGGTTAAGTCATGTTCAGTTGACATGAAAGGGATGAGCACTAAGGCTGAATTGAACATTCTGCCTTTAGGCTCATATGATTTCTTAATTGGGATGGACTGGCTGGACTAGCACCATGCCCTTCTGGATTGTCGAAACAAGAGGTTCACATGTATGAACAAAGAAGGAAATCAGGTAACAGTCCAAGGGATTCCCAGAGCTGTGGATGTGAGGGAAATCTCAGCTATGCAGCTGAAGAAATATTACCGAAAAGGCTGTCAATTATTTGCAGCCCAGGTGGAAGAAGAATTCCAAGATGTAGTCTCGAATCTGGAAGACCATAGGGTGCTCAAAGAGTTTGAGGACGTGTTTCAGGAGGTGCCTGGAATACCTCCGAAGAGGGACATCGATTTTTCTATAAATCTGATGCCTGGAGCAGCTCCAATTTCAAAGGCTCCTTATAGAATGAGCACACCAGAGATGAAAGAGTTGCAACTACAGCTCGAAGAGATACTAAAGAAAGGGTACATTCATCCCATCATGTCACCGTGGGCAGCCCCAGTCCTATTTGTGTAGAATAAAGATGGAACGATGAGGTTGTGCATTGACTTTCGGTAGTTGAATAAAGTCACTGTCAAGAACAAGTATCCTCTGCCAAGGATTGATGATCTTTTTGATTAGTTAATGGATGTGAAAGTATTTTCAAAAATAGATATTCGATATGGATATCATCAAGTGAGGATAAAAGATGAAAACATCAACAAGACTTCCTTCAGAACAAGGTACTATCATTATGAGTTCACTATGGTGTCGTTTGGACTGTCCAACGTGCCTGCTGTCTTCATGTGCTTAATGAATGGAGTGTTTAGAAATTATCTGGACAAGTTTGTCATAGTCTTCTTGGACGATATCTTGGTGTACTCCAAGACAGAGGAAGAACATGAACAACATTTGAGAATGGTGCTACAGGTGTTGAGAGAACACCAGCTTTACACAAAACTGAGCAAGTGCTCATTTTACCAAAAGCAGATCCATTATCTGGGACACATTATTTCTGAAGAAGGGATTGTTGTGGATCCTGAGAAGGTATAGGCCATTCAAGAGTGGCGAGCACCAAGAAATGTGACAGAATTTAGATCCTTTATGGGTCTGGTAGGTTATTATAGGAGGTTCATAGTCGGATTTTCAAGGATAGCTCATGCTATCACATCCTTGCAAAGGAAGGAGAAGAAGTTCCAGTGGACTGAACAATGTGAGAGTAGCTTCCAACAATTGAAGCAGCTACTCACTAGTGCTCCAATACTAAAGATTGCAGATCCAGACAAGGATTATGTAGTATGCACAGATGCGTGTAAGGAAGGGCTGGGAGGAGTTCTCAGCCAAGAGGGATCTGTAATTTGTTATGAATCTTGAAAGCTAAAGGACCATGAAAATAATTATGCCACTCATGATTTAGAGCTGGCAGCAGTTGTCCATGCATTGAGGAAATGGAGACATTACCTCATGGGAAAGAAATTCGAGTTGAGAACAAACCACAATGGTCTGAAGTATTTATTTGATCAGCCAACTTTAAATGCTAGGAAAATTAGATGGCTGGAATTTCTGTGCGAATATGACTTTGATATTAGGCATATCAAAGGGAAAGACAATAAAGTGGTTGATGCACTCAGTAGAAAAGTGCATGAATTACATGCTACAGCTGTTAGCATGTACAAAACTGAGTTGAAGGACATAATTCTGGAAGCTGCAAATGTTGATTTGCAATACAAAAGACTTGTAGCAAAGCTACAATAGCATGGGAAACCACAAACCAAGGAAAGTTATACCTTGGGAGCTGATAGTTTACTTCTGTATAAAAACAAATTGTATGTACCTAATGACCAAGAATTGAAGCAGGCAATTCTAAAAGAAATGAATAATGTGACTTATGCTAGTCATCCTAGATATCAGAAGACTGTGGCAGCAGTCAAAAGCCATTATTTTTGGCCAAGTATGAAGAAGAAAATTGTTGAATACATCGCCAGATGTATGGAATGCCAGAAGGTCAAGGATGAGCATAGACACCCAGCAGGGTTGTTGCAGCCTTTACCTATTCCTGAGTGGAAATGGGATGTGGTAACAATGGATTTTATCACAGGATTGACTAGAACAAGAAAGCATCATGATTCAATCATGGTGGTGGTGGACAAGCTTACTAAAACTTCTCATTTTATTCCACTGAAAACCACCCACAGAGCAACAGATGTTGCTGATATTTTTTTAAAAGAAGTTGCACCCTTGCATTGAATTCCTAAGACAATTGTGTCTGATAGGGACCTAAAATTCACTTCAAATTTATGGAGAGGACTGTTCAAGGGATTCGAAAAAAATCTGAACTTCAGTACAACATATCATCCCGAGTCTGATGGATAGACAGAGAGAGTAAACCGAGTAATAGAAGACATGCTGAGAATGTATGTGATGGATAAACCATCAAGGTGGGAAGACTACCTGCATTTGGTAGAATTCACTTACAATAATGGGTACCATGCATCTCTGAATATGAGCCCATTCAAAGCACTTTATGGAAGAAAGTGAAACACTCCAGTGAGTTGGGATAATCCAGCTGACAGAGCAGTAGTTGGATCGGAACTACTCAAAGAGATGGAAGATCAAATGATCAAAATCAAACAGAATTTGAAAGCTGCTCAGGACAGGTAGAAAAGTTACGCTGATAGTAATAGAACCCATAAAGAATTCAAAGTGGGTGACCATTTTTTCCTGAAAGTGAAAACTAACAGGAGTTCCCTGAAATTGGGAAGTTGTGCCAAGTTGGTAGCAAGATTTTGTGGCCCATTTGAGATCCTGGAAAGGATTGGACCAGTTGCATACATGCTTACATTACTTGCATCTATGACTGTACATAATGTGTTTCATGTTTCACTGCTTAAGAAATATGTACCTGATGCTAATCAGGTTATCGATTGGACTGTGATTCAGGTGGAACCAGAAGGTGTCCTGCAGGTGCATCCTGTGTGCATATTGGACAGGAAAAACAAGCAGCTCCGGAATCGAGATATAGAGCTTGTAAAGGTCCAGTGGACCTGGTACGGTCCTGAGGATGCGACATGGGAGAATGAATAAGTAATGCAGGCAGAGTACCCACATCTTTTTGAAAATTTTGAAAGACTTGCAGAGACAGTGTGAGTTGCATTGAGGACAATGAAAAAATAAGGGGAGGGGGATTGTAGTGTCCCCAAGGCCAAGCCCCATTACAAATCATGTTATATGCAAAGAATTGTAAATGTGTTCTATAGGTTGGTGAGACAATTTTTGCATAAGCTATAGGCTTATGTGTTTTGATATGCCAGGGAGCCTAAGTGTTGAAGGCCAGGAGCCTGTTGATGTACTTGTATGTATGCAGATCAATTAATAAAATATAAACACCGCCAGTGAAAACCGACCACGATGAGTGAGTGATGGGGGACTGAGCGTCCATAGAGTGGGCAAGGAATTAGGGGCTGGAAGGTGGGAAAGGGGCTGAGGGTTGAGCCTAGGGGGCTTAGGCCTGGAATAATATTTTTAATATTATTTCCAAAAAGAGCCATGTGCATATTATTTTATCCTAAGTCCTTTGGAAGGACGTGTGATTTCCCAAGTGGTGGGAGGAAGGCGTATGGATGGAATGCATGCAGTTTCTAGGGTGACAAGTGTCAACTCTAGTGCATGAAAATAAAACCAATGCAGTAAGCCATGAGGGGGGTTCAGACCCATTCGATCCGACTATCCTGGGGAGAGCCATGGAAGCCATCTGCCAGAATACCCTGGTTTAACTCTGAAAGCTGTAAAGCATGTGGTTGTCCGAAGAAACCATGTACACCCTGTCCAGAGCTAGGGAGTCCGTGCATGTCTTCAGGAAAACCCGTGTGCGCATTCCCTGAACGAGAAGCCTATGCTGAATTGAGTGGAAGTATCTTTGTTATTCGGGAGAAGCTGATCTAGCCTGTGTGTGAAGTCCATGTTCCGAAATCACCCCGTGAGATTATCCTGTGACCGCTGAACCATTTTGGGAATCAATTGTCTATGTTTCCCGTGGATTGTTGTGACCACGCAGTACTGGAATACGCGAGGCTTGTTGGCCTGTGAGTGACTCCTCCAGGTGAGAGAGTGCACCGAGGGAGAAGATAACTCCTGGAAGGAACCCTGTAGCTGCCATAGAGCCCGGAGAATTCTGGTCCAGTCTGTTCCTGTAACCCAAGGTAAGGGAGACTGGTAGCCGAAGGACTGTCTAGATGATAGAGAAGGTGCACTCTCCTGGGGTGGAACAGGCATGTGGGGAATGAGGGTCTATGGGCAGTGAGCGTGGGAGATTCCTGGGAGAGCTTTCTTCCTGGTGATGTGTATGTGCTATCTTCCTTGTAACCTCAGCCTAGCCTAGGATTCCTTTCCTTGGGGTGGAGCTCGGTCCCAGCTCGGGGGTGACCCACTGTTGAGATGATGAACAATGTGGTCTAAGGCTAGGAGGTTCGTGGAAGGCCTGCACTTGGTTGGTGAATTCTACAAATGTTCAAAGATAAGTATCTGAATTATGTTTTTATCACATTTGGCATGAATGTGCTGTTCATGTATCATGTTTTCTGCTGTGTAAATGAGTTACTGTGGAATGATATGGAATGTTTAAATTATAGCAGTAACCAGATATGTTTCACTCTGTAAATTACATGTGTTTAATTGTGTTAAATGCATGCACTTATAATGTCTGTACAAATTATGTAATCCTTCATGTATAGAATGGTAACTAAGAGGTTTGGAAACCTCGGTAGTGAAAAAGGTACACTACACACCAACTCATTTGTAGTGGTGTACTTGGATGGCATTCTAATCTTCAGCTAGACTTGGGAAGAGCACCTCCACCACATCTGATAGGTCTTCCAAACACTGCGGCAACACAAGTTGTGTGTCAATTTGGAGAAATGCACTTTTGGCATGACCCAGGTTCAGTATCTGGGATACATTTTTGATGAGGGGGTGTACATATGCATCCAGGAAAGATCCAAGTTATTCGGGATTGGCTAGCCCCAACCACCCTAACAGATCTCCACAACTTTTTAGGTCTTGCCAATTTCTACTACAGGTTTGTGTTGGGATTCTCTCATATCACTTGGCCCTTGAGTCAAGTCACCAAGGGAGGAGCTAAAGAAAAATTCTTTTGGTATGAATCTCAATAGAAGGCGTTTGGGGAGTTGAAGCATCACCTCTGCTCTGCACCTATGCTCACATTACCAGACTTGCAACAACCATTTGAGATAGAGACATATGCCTTTGACTATGTTATTGGGGCAATCCTTACTCAACATGGGCATCCAGTGGCATATCATAGTGAGACACTTTCCGACACAATCCAGAAGTATCCCACTTATGAAAAAGAAATGTATTCCATTGTGCAAGCTTATGGGCAATGGAAGCATTACATTTTGGGAAAGGAAACGGTCATCCACATAGACCACCGACCCCTATAGTTCATACAGACACAAGGGAAGTTACAGAATGATCGCCATCAAAAGTGGTCCACATACTTGCAATAGTTTCATTTGAACATTAAGTACA
>ML808488.1:152245-170919 GCA_009831015.1 Picea engelmannii | reverse complement strand
GTATTGCAAAAGATTTATTAAATTTTTGAAACTACATTATATTTTAAATGTAGTTTCAAAATTTTTATAAATCCTTTAATAATGTTAATAATTTTTTTTTATAAATGTTGTAATGTTTTTTTTTTTGTAAGTGAGTGTAAGAGTCTGTATTACTAAAGGAGGGTTATGATACAAAAAGGGGGACTCCCTGGTCTTCTAGAAAGGAAACCAGACCAAAGGTTCCCGAGTTGCATTTTTTGAAATAAACGAGGGGTGGGACTTGACTGTCACCATGGGAAACCAACTCAGTCCTACCATATCCAGTTTTTGAAAATATAGGCACAAGAGACATGAAAAAGAATAAGCTGAGACTGACACTAGAATGATCAGACTGACTTGACAATGGAATAACCAGACACTAGTCCATGACAATGATGTGTTTCTTTCCTTCATCCCCTGGCCCTTGTTCTCCTCCTTCTGGGTGATCGTGCGAGTCTTTCTGATATGTGTTGGCGCTCCATTTCCATTGACTGGCATGATGTCCATGTGATCGATGTAGCATAGGTAGAAGTGGAATTGAGCAACCAACCACTCCATCTTGGATTTTTGGTCCTTCTCAACCTCAGTTAGCAGTTTGTTAATGGTTTCCAGACTGTTGAGGCTACTCAATATTTTGTTCAACAGTTTCTTGTGTTTCTTGTGCTCCTTGTTGTCCTCCACTCTGGAATCTTCCATTTCCGAGCTCAATTTTTCAATCATCATATTTTTGAGCCATTCCATATACATCATTTTGTGGTAGAGGGTTTCCCTGTGATGCGTGGCTCCTGGGTCAGTTACCCAGACTGCTTCCTGAGTCAGAGCATCCCATGCTTTGCCTTGGCTTTTTTCTTTGATTTCTTTTTCCTACCTGGTAATGGTCTCTTTTCCTTTTGGTGCAACCAGAGTATAAAAGGTGTCCTCCGCATCTTTTGTCGCCCACTCCATCCTTGAGACCCACCAAGGACTTTTTAGAGTTTCCTTCCCCAGGGAGTTTCTTTTGATTTGCTTTTTCTTCATTCACACCATCCCGTCTAGCCTATGGTAGCTCCTTTGCTAGATTCTCAACCTATTCCTTTCTACATAGGGGTTCCTCCTTTCCCTTCCCTTGTATTTGTGGTGGCCCCTAGAGTTGCACTCTTCTTGTTTGCATCTATTTCTATTGTTTTTTCTCTTATTGAACTTCCCCTGCTTCGGGCTTGTCCTTCCAATCATGGTATACCCATAGAGGTGAACCTTCTCATCCTTTTCCCCCATCACAATACGTATGATCATGATGACTCTACCATTATCTCTGTGCGAGCCCTTTCCCATGCTCACTTGATATCCTACTGTGCTAATCCTCGTACCCGTTCTTTGGTGTGGTGTACCGATATTGGCCCGTGCCAATCCCTCTTTCCTTATGTCATTTGTTTCCTGTTGTTTGTTGTCTATACTTTCCCATGGTTTTTCCTCGCAATTATTATTGTTGACATGAACTTGTTTCCATACCCTCTCCTGTTGTATAATCTGATCTTGCATTGTAATTGGTGGTCGAGTGTTGAGAAGTCATATCCCGCCTCTGTCCTTCATGCCTTTCGTTGGGCCTTAAGTTTCCCTCCTCGATGCGACCTTCCTTGCTTAAGCTGCCATAACGATCTTTTGTCACTATTTGGATGCAGTCTATTTTGAATTTTCCATTCGAGATGTTGATTCAGGTAGTGTCTAGTTATTTTCCTTCCTTTCTAACCCCCTCGTTGGCGATTCTATTTTCTAGGCCATTCACTGACCTACGTACCTAGTGCAACTCCACTGTTTTCATCGTTTGCAAATGCTCTTGTATTTTTTGTAGGGAGTGTGCCAAGCGCCAGTGTCTCTGAACCTTGCCCACTCTCGTTCCATTTTGGAGTCTCTTCACCATGTTTATAACCAAGGTGGAGTCACCTTCCACAATAGTGTTTGTCATCCTTTCCCAACTTAGAATTTTGAGCCCGAGCTTCAGGGATCCAAATTCTGTTGCATTGTTGTTTGATTTTCCCATACTCCCAACGAACAACCAAATTATGTTACCACAAATATCTCTGATCACCCCTCCCATCCCTGTCATTCCTAGGTTTCCTTTTTCCACCCCGCAAAAATTCAACTTGAGGAACCCTATCAAAGTGTGTGTCCAGTTGCGCTATCCTCTTTGGAGTTGTGGAGGCCACCCTACCTGTGTGCTGTTGCACCCATATTTTAGGTGAAAATATTCCAGGATGCAAGAGTCTTGTCTTGTGAGTGGCGCTTTTCTGGTCTGGAAGTTGCGGCTCTAAGCCATTTCTCATATTTGTGAGGTTATTGCTTCCTTGAGTTTCCCTTCCGGAAGGCTTTCATTATTGAAGATGCGTTGATTCCTTTCTTGATGCACACGCACGCTTCCCACACCCGCAGGTTAGAAGGTCCATGTGCTCACAGGATCTTTCCTTCCTTTTGGCCTGAAGAACACTAACCTGTCCTTTCTAATTCCCTATCGGGAAATCTACACCCACAACAATCCTCGTGGGATCCCCTTTCTACAATCGGGGGATTGGAATTCACGACTTCTCGAATCCAATGGTCGGGCGTAGGTCTCTCGAATCCAATGGTCGGGCGTAGGTCTCTCGAATCCCTAAAACCCAAAAACTGGTCAACACTGACTTTTTCCTATCAGGGTTTTCCCTATCGTGATTTCGCCCTTCGCGATTTCAAACACCTTGCTTCTCCGACTCCAGAATCCCGATATGTCGAAACTCTGACTCACGCACGAGTTTGAATTTTTAACGCCTTCACTCCATCAGCATTTCGGAGTTCACAATATCACGAATTCTGATGAGTATGTTTCGGGACTTCTCACTGCGAAACCCCGAAGTAGCGTGCCACCTGTCCACCTCACTAAATCCTATGGCCCCACACTATTCTTGTACCTGTCGAGATATTGTGTTTCACAATTTTGTGATTCTTGTTGCTATGTTTATGGAGTTCCAACCCATGAAACCTCGATATGAGATTCACAAGCAGATCCGATGGTCCTTGTAACTTGGATCTATGGTCCTACCCCTCCTAAGATTTGAACCTCTTGAGAATACTCTGTTGTATCTCCCTTGCACCTCTGTGAGATATAACGACTCACGGGATGTCACGAGTTCTCCTCAGAGAACTTCAACCGTCTGTTCTTCCTTGATGAAATCCGCAAAATGACTAATGGTCTCCTCGTGGAACTCGTCCTCTTGTGGTGCCAACTTACAACGCTTCTTACAAACTTCCAGTCACAGCTTCCCTGCGTTGTCCTTCAAAAAATCTGAAGGAATTATCCTTCCTGATCTTTCTTATAACTCTGAGTCTTAGAAAAGACTCTTTCACGCACTCCTTGCGGAAAACTTTCAAGCACTTCCTAAGTGTTGAATTCTTTCGACCCTACGCACGCCTACAACAGCAATCTCTGAACAGTTCTATGAGGTTCACAACCCTGGATCTTCCTTCGGCCTGTGCACTCTTTGCATGACTCCTATGCCCAATTTCCCTTTTGAGAGAATGAGAACAAAAGTAAAACTATGTGAGCTTCCGAGACACAACCCTGAATTCTTGTCGACGCACTCCTTGCGGACACTTCAACTGCACTCCTTGCAGGAATTCTTACTCAGATAGAGAAACAATTTAAACTCATTCCATTGTCCTTTCAGACTTCAAACTCAGACATGAAATCATATACACAACATATAAAGAAAATGTATGACAGGAAGAAAACATTCATGAGCATGTTATTCAACATCAATACATAGAGAACAAACATAAAACCATGAATCTGAATCAAACTATTTCTATTAATTCAAACATTTTTACATGGGTGTTCTTACACAGCTCTCTGCTTCTCTTCTATGMTCCAATGCTTCTAACTAACTTACAATGCACAATGAGGGTGTTTATATCCCGTTTCCCTATTGCGTTCTAAAACTGTCTAATCTAGAAATTAAATTCTATCTACCTGCATTAACTACTATAAATGCCTCCATCTACTAAGGACGAGAGAAATCCGCTCAAGGTCCATTTACATTTTACAAGTGCGCCTTCTCTTAATGACTCATTTAAGATCACGCAACAACTTCCAAGGTGATTTTCAAGATTTGTGTTGGCGCTCGTCCAACTGTCTGATTGTCTCCGCGCTGGCTCGCTTGATGTGGGAGATGCTCCTACATCATACTCCCTCGCTTGAAAACTTTCATGGGATCCTGTCCATGAGCTCCTACACGGTCTGTCCATGCTTCTGTATTTCTACCTCGGTCTCCCAGCTGGCATCTTCAACTGGATGGTTCTTCCATTTGACCAGATACTCAAGGTATTGCTTTCGCCTGGTCCTCTTGTTCACTCTCTTGTCTAGTATGCACTCCATCTGCGGCTTCCCTATAACTGGCATCTACTTTGTCCACTGGATCACTGGCTACTCAATCCCAGCTCCTGCTTCCTCATCTCTATATGGGTACAAATCTGAGATATTGAATATCGGAGAAATTCTGATCCCATCGGGTAATTCAATCTCGTACGCATTCATCCCAAATTTCTTCAAGACCCTACATGGCTCGATTTTCTTCATTTTCAGCTTATTGTATGTTCCTATCAGAAACCTTTATTTCCTCAAATGTGCCAGAATCAAGTCACCAACCTCAAACTGAAGTTGTCTCCGGTGCTGATCTGCTCTATGCTTGTATTCCTGGCTTGAACTCTACAATTTCTCCTTCACCTGGCTATGAAGTTCTTTCATCGCCTCTGTGAATTCTTCTGCCCTAACGCTTCTAGTCTCAGTATGTTCTGAATCCATTAACTCATAAATTCCTCTCACCTGCATGCCATAGACAATCTGAAATGGAATCTGCCCTGTGCTCCTGTTAACTGAGTCGTTATATGAAAATTATGCCTGTGGTAATATGTGGTCCCACTGGCTATGGTCTTCTGTCACCAGGCTTCTCAGTAAGTCTCCTAGACTTATGTTCACCACTTCTGTCTGTCCATCCGTCTGAGGATTATCATTCAGACTAAATGAAAAGTTAGTTCCCAACTTCTTCCATAAGGTCCTCCAAAAATACCCTATGAATTTTGTATCTCGATCCGAAACTATGCTTCTTGGCAACCCATGAAGTCGAATGACCTCTTTGAAAAACAGATTCACAATGTGTGTTGTGTCACTGGTCTTCTAACATGGAATGAAGTGTGCCTTTTTGGAAAATCTATCCACCACCACAAAGATTGAATCAACACCTCTTTGTGTTCTTGGCAAATCCAATACAAAATCCATGCTAATCGCATCCCACGACCTCTTTGGTATGGTCAATGGTTGATAAAACCCTGCATTCTGCTTCCTTCCCTTCGAATGCTGGAAAATTTTGCACCTGTCTACAGATATCTTGACATCTGCTCACATTCCTGGTCAAAAATATGACTCATTCAACTTTGTGAACGTTTTTTCATGACCAAAGTGCCCTGCCAATCCTCCACTGTGTTTCTCCTTCAACAAATTCTCCCTCATGGAGCATTTCGGAATACACAGTTTATTTCCTTTGAAAAATAATCCTTCCTGGATTATATACTCCATCCATTGGCTTCTCTCTCTAAGAATTGGATTCTCAGCTGCTTCATACGCTTCCTTAAAATCTGGATCATCAACGTACATGTCCCTGAGATCATCAAAACCTAATGTTTTGACTCTGAACTCCTGCAACAGCAAACACTTCCTGCTCAAAGCATCAACCACTTTGTTAGCAGTACCAGAAATATGCTTTATCACAAAAGTGAAATTCTTCATATACTCAACCCATTTGACATGTTTCTAATTCAACTTCTCATGTTGATTCACAAACTGCAGTGCATGATTGTCACTGTATAAGACAAACTCTTTCGGGATCAAGTAATGTCTCCATTTATTTAATGCCTAGATGATAGCATAAAACTCCTTATCATAAGTGGAGTACTTCAATTTCACTTCATTCATCTTCTCGCTGAAGTATGTTGTCAGCCTGTCTTCTTGACTTAAGACTGCCCCTATTACAAATCCACTTGCATCGCATTTCACTTGAAATGTTTTTCGGAAATCCGGCAACACCAAAACTGGTCGTTCTGTAATCTTCCTCTTCAACAGATTGAAACTCCTTTCAGCATCTTTAGTCTAGTGAAAATAATTGTGTCTTTTCTTCACTATATCCATCATCTCTGTGCTAATTCTACTAAAATTCCTGATGAACTTTTGGTAGAAACTAGCCAATCCATGAAAACTTCTCACCTCAAAGATATTCTTTGGTGATGACCAATTCTTAATCACTTCCACCTTATCTGGATCCATCCTCAACTCATTTTCCAAAATAACAAATCCCAAGTAAATGAGCTCTATCTTCATGAATGAGGACTTCTTCATGTTTATCAACAACTTCTCCTGCTATAGTTTCTGCATTACTGTAGCCAAAGGCTTCAGATTCTCTGCCACTGTTTTACTGTAAACCAGTATGTCATCCAAATACACAATGACAAATTTCTTGATGAACTCTTTCAGGACTTCGTTCATCAACCTAATGAAGGTACTCAGTGAATTTGTTAATCCAAATGGCATAACAATCCATTCATACAACCCCTCGTTGGTTTTGAATGTTGTCTTCCATTCATCACCTTCTCTCATGCAGATTTGATGATAATCGCTTTTCAAATCAATCTTTGAAAAGTACTTTTCTCCACTCAAGCAATCCATCAGATCATCCATCCTCGGCAATGGAAATATCTACCTGATGGTTATCATATTAATCACCCTTGAGTCAGTACACATCCTCTAGCCTCCATCTTTCTTCGGACTGAGTACTGTTGGAACAACACATGGACTCAAGCTTTCCCTGACCAAACCTTTGTCCAATAACTCCTGGACTTGCCTTTTAACCTATTCATTCTCTCGCGGCATCAATCTGTACACAGATTTGTTTGGAAAACTATCTCCTGGTATGAGATCAATATGATGACTCACACTTCTAATCGGTGGCAACGAATGAGGTAATTCGTCCACTATTATGTCAGTGAACTCTTCCAGCAGTTTCTAAACTTCTTCTGGTAAATCATCCACTCTTTTGCTTGTCAGAACAATCCTTGGCTTTCTGACCACAATGAATTGTGGATCCTCCTTCTTCTTAACCTCGGTAAGGAGTTCCTTCCCACTCATGAGAAGTACAGTGTTGCTTACTTCCGGCTTCACCTCCTTATCCTTGATTGGAAGGAACATGTGTGTCCTCCCATTCTTCTTTAGGGTGTATGTGTTCATTTGCCCATCATGAATCACATTCCTATCATATTGCCATGGTCTACCCAACAATAGATGAAAAAAATCCATAGGAATGACATCACATAATATCTTATCATTATATTCTCCTATCTTGAATTCAACTAAACATTGTTTAGTGACAGTTACCTGGTGTCTTTTCTGTAGCCATGAAACCCTGTATGGGCTTGGATGATCAGTCATCTCCAGCTCCAGCTTCTCTACCATCTCTGTAGAAACAAGATTATCCATGCTACCACTATCTGCAATCACCTTGCACACCCTGTCCTTGGTCTTGTAAGCAGTCCTGAAAAGTCTGGTCCTTTGGACTGAACTCTCCACCTCCTTCTCTGGTGTCAAAAGGACTTTTCACATCGTCAACGATCTTTCGCCTTCAACGTCTCTCCTCTTTTCTTCGGTGATGTGAGCTTCTTCAATGTCATTCTTTTTATCTGGACACTCATAAGACTTGTGCCCATTCTCCCCGCATGTAAAGCATGTGATTACTCCACCTCTTCCTCTTCATCTACCTCTAATACGAGGAAAAGTATTGTTGTCAGCATAATCTCCTCTCTGCTCAGTATGTTGTCCTCTCTACGAGGTTCCACCTCTCTCAATCCAAGTCTGAGGTTTATTCCATTCCTCCTTGGGCTTCTGATATTTTTCTTGGGCAACTGATTTGCCTCTGGGATGACTTCTACCTCGGCCCCTCTGATTCTACTTTCGGCTCAAATTCTCTTCTGCTTTCAGAGCCATCCAATAAGCATCTTCCACCATTCGGATGGTTACCATGCTCATCTCTAATCTAAAAATAGAAAGCTGACTTGTTATGCTATGCAGGCACCCTCTACTTCATAAAAATAAACTTTACATGACCTTGCTTCATATGTTAAAATATGCCAGATAAATTATGTGCTAAGTTTTATACTTCTTCCTTTAAATGTTTATCTGTGAGAAATTGTTCTTTTAAATGGTTAAATATGTTCTTTAAATGAAAACACAACAACATAACTTGCAGCAAATAAACCATCAAACTCATAACAATCACAACATGATAAAGGAGTTCACCCCCCTCCGGGCTACATCTCCTTGAGCCTCCATAATGGACTTGGCTCTTTGGGATTAATTAGTCAAAAGTTCTTTTACAAGATGCTGCTCAACTCCAATGTAAAAACAGACTATACCATTGATATCAGAACACATAAAAACCCCAAAAATGACTAATAGAACTCTGAAAACGGATCATGGCTCATCCGGGCATGACCTCCTCTACATGTGGCCATAAGCTTCCCTGAGCTTCTCTTTGGAAAATACACCTGTAAAAGTACTCAACAGCCTCTGAAACCTATTCCAATGTGTTCATAGCATATCAATTATCCAAAAATGATTATTCAATCACAGAAAACAAACATAGGCTCACCAAACCATGTCCTCCATCAAAGAGGGCTTCAAGCTCCTTGGAGCTTGCTGAAATTTCAATGGTGAAAAACTTGAAGAAGAAGTCTTCAAATGGCCTTGAAAACAGTACCAATGGATCCATCACGTCCAAAAACCCCTAGCTGGGCTTTTACGACACCTCAATCGGCCAAATGATGAAGATGTTAGGCCTCCTCCATTTTCCTCCTTCAACTTTGTTGGAACTGGCTCTACAAAACGCACCTCTGTGTGCATGAACCAAGAACACGCTCCAAAATGTGCGTTAAAACCTAGCACCGAGTGGTTCCAAAAAATGGTCCAAACTGTAGGATGGTTAGGGTGCCTCCAGCCCCTAACCGCCTAGCTCTCGGGCATATGGTGGAATATGACCATGCGCCAAAATAGAAAGGGGCTAACCGTTTGTAGGCGAATAAGACCACGGCACATGGCAAGTCGTTTGAACCGTTCAAACCACCATTTTAAAAAAAACTGTGCATGCCAACTCCATTCATACCATGGTTACATGGCATAACACACAAGACCAAGGGCTATGATTGAAATACCCCCGCGTGCATATTACATTACAATGGTCATATAAAATCGTGGGTTACATTTACAATACTCCCCCTCGCGTCATTTCAAAATGGTGGTCACATAAACTACAGGCCAAGTTTAATAAACCCGCGCCAACAACCATGCATATAACGTGGTTACATGTGTTGTATAATAGGACCATGGGTTGGGGCTAGGCCCCGGCCCGACCCCCGCGCCAATATACCAAAGTGACAACATAAATAATTTAAAACGCATATAGATTACAAGCAATAAAATGTGGCCCATTGGTCGGGCGGTCATACGAAGGCGCAAGGAGAATGGGAGGTCCAAGGGTCGAAACTTGTGGACTCCCACATAACTTTTACACAACAATATAAACCAACCAACGAACCAATAAACGAGTGACATGTGGCACCCACGGATTGGGCCACGTGTCCTCACACCATTCACCATCAAAGGACACGTGTCAGCTCTTCATTTGCTAACTGTCAACCAACCAAATGTTGCCACATCATCGCCATGCATGCTACTAACATCATCTGACACGTAGGATGATGATGTCACCCTATGCCACGTGTCACCCTTCCAGTGGTGACACGTGTCACCTCCGAATTGGTTCAACCGTACGCTTAAAAAGCCAAAACTGCCTGACACGTGTCATCACCTGGAGCTGCCACATGTCCTGTACGGACCTACCACGTATGTTGTACAGACCTGCCATGTGTCTTGTACGGACATGCCACATGTCCTGTATGGACTGTACGAACTGTACGAATAGGTACAGTCAGCATCAAATTTTTGCCTGTTTGGCTCGACGAACAGATCGTGATATCTTCTCCATACGGACTCCGTTTGAGAAAGTAAATATACCGTCGGAATCAGGAAGACGAGATGGACGCAATGGCACCATTTTTGTCGCATTCTGAGCACTTTAAAATTTGAGAAAAATTTTGCCCCCTGGTCCAGATTTTGATCAATCTCATCCTGTATATCATATCTCAGGCCATTCATATATCTAGCAACCTTCTCATCATCGCTCTCCCGATGACCTGCCGTGATGTTCATTTTATAGAATTCCTAAGTGTATTCTTTCACTGTCATCATCTTCTGTCTCAGGTTTTGCATCCTCCTGAACAGAGTAATTTGATAATCCCTGGGGATGAATTTCGCCTTCATCTTTGCGATCATTCGATCCCAGCTCTTGATCTTCTACTTACCCTTGCAGCGTCTGTCAGCTTGTAGCTCTTCCCACCACAATGTTGCATGTCCCTTCAACCTTGTGACAATATGCTTGACTTTCTTGTCTTCCTCGACATCTTCATAGTCAAAGTATGTGTCTAGAGCTCTAATCCAGTCTAGAAGCTCCTCTGCATACAAGTTTCCCTCGTAAACTGGAATGTCCATATTTTCTCTTGCACCCATCCTAGCAATAGCTCTAATCAAACATTCGTTTGATGCATCTTCAGCTGCAACTTCTTCTTCATGTTCTACCTCAACTTCACTTTCGGAATCACTCAGATCCCTTGCACTGACTATGTGTCTTTGTGTTGTCTCCATGTCTTCGAGTCTAGCTCGTAGATCACACATTTGTCTCTCCATAACTGGATCTGTCATCTTCCTGCCTCTTCTTCTCGGCATTTCCCTATCCTCTGGTGGATTGGGTGATTGCATATCCCTTCTCCTTGGAGGCATGGTGAATTCTCTTTCTCTGCTATAGAAAACAAAGAATCCTTCTGCGCTCTGATACCACTTGATGCACACGCACGCTTCCCACACTCGCAGGTCGGAAGGTCTGCATGCTCATAGGATCTTTCCTTCCTTTTGGTCTGAAGAACACTAACCATTCCTTTCTAATTCCCTGTCGGGAAATCTGCACCCACAACAATCCTCGTGGAATCCCCTTTTTACAATCGGGGGATCAGAATTGATGACTTCGCGAATCCAATGGTCGAGTGTAGGTCTCTCGAATCCCCAAAACCCGACAACTAGTCAACGCTGACTTTTTCCTATCGGGGTTTTTGCTATCGCGATTTCGCCCCTCGCGATGTCAAACACCTTGCTTCTCCGGCTCCCGAATCCTGATATGCTGAAACTCCGACTCACGTGCGAGTTTGACTTTTCTACGCCTTCACTCCATCGACATTTCGGAGTTCACAATATCATGAATTCTGATGCGTATGTTTCAGGACTTCTCACTGTGAAACCCCAAAATAGCGTGCCACCTATCCACCTCACTAACTCTTGTGGCCCCATACTAATCTTGTACCCGTCAGGATATCGCGTTTCACGATTTTGTGATTCTTGTTGCTATGTTTACAGAGTTCCAACCCATGAAACCTCGATATGATATTCACAAGCAGATCCGATAGTCCTTGTAACTCAGATCTATGGTCCTGCCCCTCTTGAGCTTTGAAACTCTTGAGAATACTCCGTTGTATCTCCCTTGCACCTCTGTGAGATCTAACGGCTCACGGGATGTCACGAGTTCTCCTCAGAGAACTTCAACCGTCTGTTCTTCCTTGATGAAATCTGTGAAATGACTAATTGTTTCCCCACAGAACTCGTCCTCCTGTGGCACCAACTTACGATGCTTCTTACAAACTTCCAGTCATAGCTTCCCTGCATTGTCCTTCAACAACTCTGAAGGTCTTATCCTTCCTGATCTTTCATATAACTCTGAGTCTTAGAAAAGACTCTTGAACGCACTCCTTGCGGCAAACTTTCAAGCACTTCCTAAGTGTTGAATTCTTTCGACCCTACGCATGCCTACAATAGCAGTCTCTGAACAGTTCTCTCATGTTCACAACCCTAGAGCTTCCTTCGGCCTGCACACTCTTTGCATGACTCCTGTGCCCAATTTCCCTTTTGAGAGAATGAGAACAAAAGTAAAACTATCTGAGCTTCAGAGACGCAACCCTAAATTCTTGTCGACACACTCCTTGCAGACACTTCAACTGCACTCCTTGCATGAATTCTTACTCAGATAGAGAAACAATTTAAACTCATTCCATTTTCCTTTCAGACTTCAAACTTAGACACGAAATCATATACACAACATATAAAGCAAATGTATAACAGGAAGCAAACATTCACGAGCATATCATTCAACATCAATACATAGAGAACAAACACAAAACCATGAATCTGAATCAAACTCTTTCTATTAATTCAAATATCTGTACATGGGTGTTCTTACACAACTATCTGCTTCTCTTCTATGCTCCAATGCTTATAACTAACTTTCAATGCACAATGAGGGTGTTTATATCCCGTTTCCCTCCCGTGCTCTAAAACTGTCTAATCTAGAAATTAAATTCTATCTACTTGCATTAACTACTATAAATGCCTCCATCTACTAAGGACGAGAGCAATCCGCTCAAGGTCCATTTACATTTTACAAGTGCCCCTTCTCTTAATGACTCATTTAAGATCATGCAACAACTTCCAAGGTGATTTTCAAAATTTGTGTTGGTGCTCTTCCATCTGTCCGATTGTCTCTGCGCTGGCTCGCTTGATGTGGGAGATTCTCCTGCATCATTTATTTCCATATTACCCATATGATCATCCCCAACATGAGATTCTAGCATAGGTTCACCATTTCATTTTTGTTGTAACTCTCATTCCAGTTGTTGATGGTTGCGTTGATGTTACCTCGGGTCCTATTGGACTGGAGAAAGATGTATGCTGCCTAATCCCAAATCTCTGTTGTGTAATTACATTCATCGAGGAGGTGATTCATTATTTCTTCCTTAGGTTGACAAAGATGGCATTGTGATGGGCCTATGAAACCCCTTTTCCTTAGGTTTTCCCAGGTTAGAATTTGGTTGTGAAGTACTATCCATTTTAACATTTTGATTTTTGGCCACTGGGGGCTACCCCAAATATTTCCCCACTGTTGTGCCAGATATTCTTGGTTCTGGTCCGTGATGTAATTCTGAGCTTCTTTTAAGTTGAATTCCCCACCATTATTACCACCCCATCTTAATTTTTCCTCTTCTTCTGAGACTACAATTTTCATTTTCCCCAATTCCTCCTCCACCTATTTCATTATTGTTGCGATCCGATCTCTATTTTGTGGATTGAGTTTGTCCCAGATCCTCCATCTATCGCGATCATTTTCTTGTTTCCAGTAATGATGGATTTTGATTTTTCCTTGCTCGGTCGTTTATTGTTAGAGTTCCTCCCTGTCTGAATTTTCCATTCTGGGTTCCTGTTTCCATGCGTCCTCCCATAATCTAGCTATTTTACAATTCCTCACTTCCCAGAAGATGTGTTTATGGATCCAGGTTTTGTTAAGATAGGCTAGATTCCAGATTTTGTATCCCTCCCTTGTGCCCATAAAATGAATTCAATCTTGGTTTTTGATGTCTGGGGCATACTTGGCCTTCCAGAGGTTTGCCCATAGTAATGATTTTTCTTTGACCAATCTCCACCAAAGTTTCATCTCGTAGGCTTTGTTGGTTACTTGTGGGTCTTTTAACCCCAGGCCTCCTTTGCATTTTGGTTTGAAAACCTTCTCCCAGGCCACTAAGGCCCATTTTTTCGTATTTTCCGCTCCTCGCCATAGGAAGTCCCTTTGGATGGCTCTTATTTTTTGTAGTATTCCTTTGGGAGTGGGAAACAATGACATCATATAGGTCAAAATTGCTTGCATAACCACTTTGGTTAGGATATTCTCCCTACTGGGTTGAGGGATCTGTAAGTCTAGTTTTTCACCCTATCCTGTAGTTTGTTAATCACTCCTTCCCATGTTTCCATTTTGCATGCTTTGTCCGTTAGGGGGATTCCCAAGTATTTTTTTGGGAGCATTTTGCGTTCAAACCCCAAAATGTTTTCCAAGTTTCTTTGAATCACAGGGTTGGTATTGAAGAAATATATCATGGATTTGGAGTGACTATTCTCTGCTCCCGAGGCTTCCCCAAACTCTTCTAAGATTCTTTTATAGTATTTTTATTCATTGACCATGGGTGTTCCATGGAGTAAGGTGTCATCAACGAACTGTTAGTTCATGGAGGTAGGGCAGTTTTCGAAAGGTTTGATGCATGTTATTTCTCATGTTGTAGTTGCACTTTTTATGCTTCTATTGAGTCCTTCCATCATCAGAATGAACATGAAGGGTGATAGAAGGTCTCCTTGTCTGATGCCTCTTGAAGGCCATAAGGGTTTGGCTGGGGCTCCATTGATTAAGAGAGAGTAACTTGTCGTTGAGACTAGGCTAACAATCCAATTGATCCAGAGTTGTGTGAAGCCAAAGGCTTCCAGAGTCTTGACCATATAGTGCCAACTAATTTTGTCGTAAGACTTTGCTAGGTCAAGTTGGATTATCATCCCCCCTCTCCTCTGTATTTTTAGTGTGTGTATCAGCTCATGGGCATGAATGATGTTGTCCAAAATTTGTCTCCCTTCTACGAAACCTGTATGTTCCTGTGAAATCAATGTGGGTAGGACAGGTTTCAATCTGTTGGCTATGACTTTGGAGATTATCTTGTAAACCAAATTGCATAAAGCTATGGGTCTATAGTGGTCTGGGGTCCTTGTTTCATTTTCTTTGGGGATTAGAGTAATTATTGTGGCATTTAGCGCTTTCAGAATGGAGGCCAAACGTCTGGAGTCTTCCACCACCCCATAAAAGTCATGTTTGACCACTTCCTAGCAGGCTTTGGAGAATTCCACTGTGAAACCATTTGGACTTGAGTCCTTTTCGTTGGGCATCTCTTGGACCACTTGGTCAATTTCCTC
The DNA here is from genome assembly GCA_009831015.1 of Picea engelmannii. Lineage (NCBI taxonomy): Eukaryota > Viridiplantae > Streptophyta > Pinopsida > Pinales > Pinaceae > Picea > Picea engelmannii. The sequence continues at coordinate 155,915 of ML808488.1, read as the reverse complement.
CTTAGTGATGGGTTTGTTTAGATTGATATTTTGTTCCTTGGTAACTAGCCTGGGGATATGCTGAGTTATCCTTTGTATGACCTCTGTTCGGCCTTGGTTGGGTTCCTGAGCTATCCCATGGAAGTGATTTACCAGTATATTTCCAATCTCCTTGTGGGATTCTCTCTCGATCCCATCCTGATCCTGAATTTTCAAGATTTTGTTGTGGGTTCTTCTCGCAATGGTTGTTCTATGAAAAAAATTGGTATTCCACTCTCCTTCCTTTAGCCACCTCATTCTGGACTTTTGGCGCTATAGAGTCTCTTGCTGCTGGAATATTGCTTCCCATTCCTGGGTCATTTGGATCTCTTCTCTTTTATGATCCTCTATATAACCCTCGTTTATGCACATTTCCTCATTCTGTCTTCAATATATATTTTTTTCTTGGTTTATGTTTCCAAATATTTCCTTGTTCCACTCCTAGATTTTATGTTTGCTGTACTTGAGTTTCTTATATAGTTTGAACATCCTTGTCTCTTTCTTCGGTTGTTCCTCCCACCACCATTGATTGATGTTCTTCTTGAAGGTGGGATGTTTGATCCAAAAGTTCTATTCTTCGGTGTGGTATGGAATTTTTCTTCCAATTGGACTGACCAGTCGTTCGAACCCCCCCAAGGAAGGATGTTGTAGTCTAAATTTAATCCCTGTAGAATGATGGACTCCAACACCTAGAATATTTCTAGCCTTGTCGCTACCTGATGTTGATTTATCTGTTTGTTCTTCCAGGTGAACCGGCCATTACTGGTTCTGATGTCCACCATCTCCACCGTGTCAATGCAATATGAAAAGTCTTCCGCATCTCTATCCAATATCCTGGTGCCTCCTTTTTTCTCTGCAAGTGTTGTGATGATGTTGAAGTCTCCTGCTAGGATCCATTGGAGGTTGTTGGAACGATATTTTAGGTTTTCTAGGTCTAGGAGCATTCTTCTCTTTTCCTCCAACATATGGGGTCCATACACATTAGTGCATAGAATCACCACTGTGTTACCTATGATTTGCATGTTAACCTAAAGTGTGTGTCTAGTGGCTTTGGCTACTAGTAGATTCATCACTTGTGAGTTCCACAAAGTGAGAATACCACCTGCCATCTGTTGTCCTTCGACAACCAACATCTTGTACTTTCTCCATTGTTTTTTATTGATTGTTTCCATTTTGTCTACAATGCATTCTGTCTCTTGGATGAAACAAAGGTCTGGTTGTTCCTTCCTCAGTATATTTTTAAGGATTATTTTCTTTCATGGGTTGTTTAGGCCTCTTATATTCCATGTTATAATCTTCATTTAAACATGTGGGTGGGAGTTGGGAAAGAGATTTTTGATCTTACCTGAGTTTATCAGTAGAGATCCTAGTTCTTATAGGGATATGTTGTTTGATTTCCTGCCTTTCTTCCTTCTCATCTTCTTGGGTGAGAGTTGTGGTTGTTCCCCTCCTACTTTGATTCCTAGGTGTTCTATATCCACGTGTGTTCACTTGAGTCTTTTGTATTTTTCTTCCTCCCTTAGGAGGAAGAGGTATCGAATACGATCTAGTTTCTTTGCTGGTACATGTCTATGCCTTGCCTTTTCCATTACTCCAGTATGTTCGGGAGATCTATTCTTTCCCTTTCCACAATATCTCTGAGATTAGGATCTTCTGTACCTACCTCGCTTGGTGTCATTTCCGCATCTCCGTCTGCCTCTTGCATGGGGGTGTTGGAATCTCTTGTTTCTTCATCCATAAGAGTTGCACTACCCCCCTGTTCCATCTTATTGCTTGGACTATCTTTTTTCTCATTTGTTTCTTATTCCCTAGCTTCTTTAGATTTTTCCTTTTCCTTTCCTCCTTCTTCCCCTTTGTTGGTCTTGTCCCACCATTTTGTTCTATTCCTGTCTTCTAGATTGCTTCATGTTGAGGCTTTACTTGGTTTCTTGTTTGCTCTGTTTTTGTGGTTTGTCTTTATAAACTCGTCCACATCTTGTTGTATTTTGGTGTTTTTCGCTTCTTGATTTTTATTGAGTGGACATTCTTTGATGAGGTGTCCATGTTCATGGAACCTTTTGAATGGGATATAGTTGTAGTTGATTCTTTGTATCCATTCCTCATCCCTGAATTCTAGGCTTATGGCTTTTGGGAGTGCCCCCAAAACATCCATCTCTATGCAGATCCTTACATAGGATGTATATCTCCCTTTTAGGGTTGATTTCAATGTCTTCACATATTTTCCAAGTTTGTTCCCGATTTCTTCGAATGTGGATGGAAGCCAATAGTCTAGTGGCAAGGAGTAAAGCCTCAGCCAGACGGGTACATTTTTGTAGGTTTCTTTCTCTGGGGAGAAGTTTTCCTTTCATGGCCACATGTATAGTCCTGTTGAGATGTGGAAGTATGCCCCCCCTCAAAGACTTTATCCCTGTCCTCCAAGTTCATGAATATTGTTGTGAAGAATCCTTTCAAACCCAGGTGGAGTTCCACTTCCCCGCTTGGCTTCCAATGATATTTTAGCTAGTTGCAAAAAGTTCTTTCTGTGGACCAAAAACCCATGAAATTGAAAATTAGTGCATGCATCTTTATCTGGTCTCGAAAGAGTTGCGTTTGTGGATCTTCTAGTATCACCTTAGGTATCAGTGATGTTTTAGGTTTACACGGGTTGTGCCCTTCTACCCCATTGGGTTTCACTGGATCCTGCACATCATTATGGGTTTCTTGGGCTTCTTCCCCCATGTGATCCCTTTTTTACTGGTTGCTTTCCTGATTCTTTTCCAATCCTGATCCCGAGGTGTTTGTCACTGTTTCCTTGAAACCTACATCACATGGGCCTCCCCCCCTATCCACCACTACTTGCTTGTATGAGGGGGTTCCATTAACGCCCCCTTCAATAACCATTTTGTCCGCTACTGTGACTGCAACTGTCAAACCCTAGCTTGTAGTTGCTCCAAACCCTAGCTTCCGAGTTTCCCTGCTAGTCGGGTTTGGGTTAAAGTTAAAGAACTTTTTCGAGTAAATTTTTTTTTTTCCATCCTTTTGTCATGTTTTATAAATGTTTTAATGTTAATAATGAAATATATTTTAATTTTAATTTTGATTATAACAAAAGTGGAATGTACAAATATTTTTTTCAATGAAAAAACTTTATTACATTTTTTAATCTACATTATATTATTGTATTGCAACGTTTTTATGATATTTTTGGGTTTCTAACTCTTTATTCAATATTTTGTATTTTGTTTATTTAGCTCACAACCAAACAATTATAATATAGATGTTGTAATGTTAGTAATGAAATATATCTTAAATGTTGTAATGTTAGTAATGAAATATATCTTAATTTTTATTTTATTTAAAACATAACAAAAATGAAATGTGCAAATAATTTTTCAATCAACAAAATTTTGTTTTTGAAACTATATTATATTGTAATGTTTTTAAATGTAAAACTATATTATATTGTAATGTTTTTAAATGTAAAACTATATTATATTGTAATGTTTTTAAATGTTGTAATGTTTGTAATAAAATATATTTTAATTTTTATTTTGTTTAAAACATAACAAAAATGAAATGTGCAAATAATTTTTCAATCAACAAAATTTTATTTTTGAAACTATATTATATTGTAATGTTCTTATGACATATTTTTAGTTTTACACATTATAAT
>ML808488.1:96587-115451 GCA_009831015.1 Picea engelmannii | reverse complement strand
TACTACAACACTAAGTGCTTTTGGAATTGAGCATATATAGTGCGCAGCTATCTTTGAAACAAAAGACTTCCCTGGGTTGATAATTTATGTTTCACTTGGTTGTTTGAAATTAATTAAGCAATTATAGTGACCAACAATTCTCCCTCATGGAGCATTTTGGAATACATAGTTGGTTGCCCCTAAATAATAATCCATCCTGGATCATATATTCATTCCATTGTCTTCTACCCCTGAGAATTTGATTCTCAGATGTCTCGTACACCTCTTTAAAATCTGGGTCATCTTTGTACATTTCTTTGAGGTTATCAAAACCCAAAGTTTTGACTTTGAATTCTTGCATCAACAAACATTTCCTTCTCAAAGCATCAACAACTTTGTTAGCAGTTCCAGAAATATGCTTGATTACAAAAGTAAAATTCTGCATGTATTCAACCCATTTTGCATGCTCTTGGTTCAACTTGTCCTGTTGAGTCACAAATTGCAAAGCGTGATTATAGCTGTACAAAAAAAACTCTTTAGGAACCAAATAATGTCTCCATTTCTTCAATGCTTGTATGACAACATAGAATTCTTTCTCATATGTTGAGTATTTGACCTTTTCTTCATTCAATTTCTCGCTGAAGTATGCGACTGGCTTGTCATCCTGGCTCAAGACCGCTCCAATTGCATATCCACTCATGTCACACTTGACCTGGAACATCTTGCTGAAATTTGACAACACCAATATTGGTTGCTCAGTGATCTTCTTCTTTAGCAGATTGAAACTCTCCTCTGCTTCTTCTATCCAGTGAAAATATTTGTGTCTTTTCTTCCTTGTGTCCATCATCAGTGCGCTAATCCCACTAAAATTTCGAATGAATTTCCTGTAGAAACTAGCTAAACCATGGAAGCTTCGAACTTCAAATACACTTTTCGATGATGGCCAAATTTTAATCGCCTCTACCTTATCCGGATCCATTCTCAACTCATTTGCAAAGATAACAAAACCCAAATAAATGAGTTTTTTCCTCATAAATGTTGATTTCTTCATATTTATCAAAAATTTCTCTTGTTGCAATCTCCTCATCACTGTAGCTAAATGCTTCAAGTGTTCTTCTTCTATTTTGCTGAAAATCAATATATCATCAAGATATACAATGACGAATTTTCCTATGAAATCCTTCAGAACTTCATTCATCAATCTCATGAAAGTACTAGGTGCATTTGTTAAGACAAATGGCATAACAAGCCATTCATATAGCCCCTCACTCATCTTGAATGTTGTCTTCCATTCATCACCTTCTCTCATTCTTATTTGATGATACCCGCTTTTCAAATCAATTTTTGAAAAAAAACTTGCTCCACTCAAGCAATCCATCAAATCATCCATCCTTGGCAATGGAAATCTATATTTGATGGTAATCTTATTGATTTACCTTGAGTCTGTACACATCCTCTAGCTTCCATCTTTCTTTGGGCTAAGTATTGTTGGAACAACGCATGGACTCAAGCTCTCTCTAACCAATCCTTTGTCCATTAAATCCTGGACTTGTCTCTTGACTTCTTCATTCTCCTGTGTCGTCAACCTGTACACTACTTTGTTTGGTAAACTAGCTCCAGGTCAATTTGATGACTTATACTTTTGATCAGTGGCAATGAACAAGGTAGTCTGTTCACTACTATATCAACAAACTCTCCCAACAACTTCTGTATTTCCTCTGGTAAATCATCCACTCTTGTACTGGTCAAAATAATTCTAGTCTTTCTGACCACAATAAATTATGTGTCTTCCTTCTTCTTAACCTCATTAAGAAGTTCCTTCCCACTCATGAGAAGTACAATGTTGCTTACCTCTGGTTTCACTTCTTTATCCTTAATCGACAACAACATGTGTGTCCTCCCATTCTTCTCCAGGGTGTATGTGTTCTTTCTCCCATCATGAACTACATTTCTATCATATTGCCATGGTCTACCAAGAAATAGATGACAAACATCCATGGGAATGACATCACACAATATTTCATCCTTATATCCCCCTATTTTGAATTCAACTAAACATTGTTTAGTGACATTTACCTGATTTCCTTTTTGTAGCCATGAGACTCTGTATGGGCTTGGATGTACAATAGTCTCCACCTCCATTTTTTCTACCATCTCTGTAGAAACAAGATTGTATGTGCTACCGCTGTCCACTATAACCTTGCATATCCTATCTTTAGTCTTGCAAGAAGTCCAAAAAAGTCTGTTCCTTTGGGTTGGGTTCTCTGTCTCCTTCTCTCGCATTAAGAGAACTTTCTGTATCATCAAGGATCTTCCACCCTCAGCATATTCTGCCTCAACATTCCATCCTTATGCTTCAACAATGTGAGTTTCACCACCTTCTTTCCTCCTATGTGGACACTCATAAGATTTATGTCCATTTTTCCCACAAACAAAACATTTCACTTCAGCTCCTCGGCCTCTTCCTCTTCCTCTGATACGAGGAAAAGTATTTCTATCAGCATACTATCCTCTTTGTGAGCTTCCCCCTATCTCAGTTTGGGTTTGAGGTTTCTTCCCTTCTTCTTTATATTTATGAGTTCTGTCTTTGGCAATTGCTTTGCCTCTGGCTTGACTTTTGCCTTGGCCTCTTTGACCTTGCTTTCGGCTCAGATTCTCTTCAACTTTCAGAGCCATCTGATAAGAATCATATACATTCCTAATGATCATCATGCTCATCTCATCTTGAATATCATATTGCAGACCATTCATGTACCTAGAAACCTTTTCATCATCACTCTCCTGATGACCTGCCCTGATGTTGATCTTGTAGAATTCTTTAGTGTACTCTTTCACTGTCATCAGCTTCTGTCTCAAGTTATGCATCCTTCAAAACAAAGTGATTTGATAATCCTTGGGTATGAATTTTTCTTTCATCTTCGCAACCATTCTTTCCTAGCTCTTGATTTTCTTCTTACCTTTGCAGCGTCTGTCAGCCTGCAGTTCATCCCACCATAATGTTGCATGCCCTTTAATTCTTGTGACATCATGCTTGACCTTGTTGTCTTCCTCGACATCCTCATAGTCGAAGTACTTATCCAGAGCCCTAATCCAGTCTAGAATCTCTTCAACATCCAGGTTCCCTTCATACATGGGAATCTTTATTTTTTCCCTGGCACCTATCCTTACAATAGCCCTGAATAGGCGTTCATCCACAGTGTCTTCGACTGCCACTTCTTATCCTTCATGTCCAGCTTCATTTTCACTTTCAGCTTCGCTAATATCCCCAGTATTAACTGTGCACCTCTATGATGTCTCCATGGCATCAAGCCTAGCACGTAGTTTGCACATTTTTCTTTCTATTGCTGGATCAGGCATTGGTCTATCTCTTCTTCTCGATGACATGGATAAAAATGTTCCTTCTTTTCCCTGCTACAAAAAGAAAAGAAATTATTCTGCACTCTGATACTACAAATGGCACAGACCCCCTTCCCTCAGGCCAAGATCCACTCAGGATCTTCAAGACACAAAGGACTTCGGGTTTTGTGATTTCATGATCCCTGTTGTCGAGGTTCTCGGCCCTTCCACCTGCCGAAACATGAAATGCCAAAACACTGAAGTCTTTGGCCATTTTATCCTCTTCTTTTGTATCACGTTTCGTGACTTCGAGAATTCTAGAACAGGGAGCCCCGATCTCTCATCTCTTAAAGTGTCGAATGTCTGAATCCTGACACGTTCATCAATTTTTTTCTGTCTCCTCAATGAGTTTTTCGCTTTTTTCAGGGTTTCAGACTTCGCAATTTTGCAAATCCTGATGTGAGGTTTTTTTACTCTCCAACCTCCGAACCCAGAAACAGTCAACGGAGTCTGACTCTGAATATTGACAAAAACTCATCACCTATCCTCTCAGGTGTCCTTGGTCTCTGACTTGGATTCCTGCCACTTGTCACCTTTCCCAGTTCTTGGAACTTGAATTAGTCTTCGACTGCCATTCCCTTATCACTTCGAAACCCCGAATTCGAAAGTGATGCCTTCTATGGAATCAATGACTCACGTTATTTCGGGCTTCCAGGTACCGGGAGTTTTAAACTCTCAATCCCAAAACACTTGTCACCACACTCCCGAATCTTTGAACCCCAAAACACCAAAATGCTGAAAACATGCCTTCACAGATATTTTTTGTTTCACAAATTCAGGATGTTTGACGTGAAGTGTCCCAAATCCTTGTCAATGGGCATATCAAAACCATGATCCCCGAAATGCCAAAATGGCACTTCAAGGATTTTCCATTTTTTGCAACTCCAGGTTCTTCAATACAAAGGCCCCAGGCTCCTTGTCATTGGGACTTCCGGTATTCTGAATCCCGAATTACTGAAATCCCAAAATTCACATCAAGTTCTGTCGAAACTCACAACTTTAGGTTTTCTACTTTACTAGGCCCAACTCCTTGTCATCAGGACCCCTGAAATGATGAACTCCAAAATTTTGAAATGTCGAAAGTTCTGCTCCTTGCCTTTACACACGATAATCCAATTCGTGCTTAGGGAGTTCGAGCGACCAAGGGATTCATGCACACTTTAGACTTACAACCCTCGAAATGATGAAATGATCTCAATGGTCCAACAGTCATGATCAATGGACCACATTGGATCCTACCTCTCGAAGGATGGATTCGTCCAATGCTTATCTTCCCCGCAGCTCTCCTGGATCCTATGGTCTTCATTATTTCGTGAGTTCTCCACAGAGAATTTTGACCATTTAATTCTCCCCTCAAGAATATCTATGGAATGAACCAATGTTCCTTCACCGAAATTTAACCTTCTAAACAAATATTCCTCTTCCTACCTTCCTTCGAACACTTCAAAGGCGCTACCCCTTCTGATCTTTTTCTGGTAAATTCAAGCCTCGAAAAATGGCCTCTTCTTGCACTTCTTGTGGCAGACCTTCAAATGCTTCTGCGTATTTGAACTCTTGACTCTGTGCACCTTCTATGACAACAATCTTTCTCTCTTCCACCTTAGTTAATAACTCCTAAGGACTCAGCTAGCCTGCTCACACCTTGCACGACTCCTGTGCTTCACTTGCACTTCTACTGGAATGAGAACAATGGTGTCCCTCCTGATCTTCCAGAGATAAACTATGAACCTTTGTCAACACACTCCTTACGGATGTTTCACTACACTCCTTGTAGGAAATTCTCTCAGGAAGAGAAACAATTGAAACTCATTCTCTTTCTTCTCTCAGAATTAAATCATACATTCAACTCAGTATCAATGTAAATGTATAGCAGATAGAATAAAACAACTATCAACATACCATTCAACATGTATACACAGAAAACATCATAACACCATGAGTCTGATTCAAAGCTTCATATATTAATTCAAAGCTTCTCTACATGGGTTCTTATCTATAGCTCTCTGTTACATCTCTCTGCTAATGTTCTAATGATCTAATGATACAAAGATGAGGGTGTCTATATCCATTTTTCTATCCTGCTCTCTAAACTGTCTAATCTATAATTCAGACCTACCTACTCTCATTAACTATGCATAAATGCCTCTACCTTCTATAGATGAGAGTGAATCGCTCATGATATGTTTACAATATGCAAGTACGCTTCCCTTTAACCATTACATTAATGCTTCAAAAATATTTCAAAAACGTGCGCTGGAGGTCTTCCAACTGTCTTCCGCCTTTTACATTGCTTGCTTGGCTGGTTGTTTACGATGCTACTACATCAACTTACACAGGTCCTTTCTCCAAATGTCCAAGCTGTATGAGACCCATGGGTTCCCTCCTGAGCATTGTCCAACTTCCATGCCAATTGGGCGCTAGCTCTTCCCTATCTAAGCCCCTTCCTTCTTACGACCATGGCTATGAACACTCACCTAACTCAAAAGGTGTTTTTTGATTTTGTGTATTAGGTCTCTGCATGTGAGTCACCCCAACTCCCCCGACCTCCGAAATATTTACAGGAGACTAATGTGTGCTATCCCCTCTATTCTCCTTCACCGATGTGACCCTTCACTTTGACCATGGGCCAATCTTTCAAGCACTTCATGATTTCACGTTTCATGAAGCCCGCTTGCTCGTCCTCCTAAAACTTGAACTTGCAAGTTTTGCTTACTTGATCAACAGTCCACAATCCCCGTGATCCAATGGTCATGATCTCCTTTTCGTGTATCAGGGTTTCATGTTTCATGAAGTTTGAGGACCTCTCACCTCCCTTCTCCTGATATCTGAACTCTTGATATCTCCTTCCCCCGAAATCAATCAACAGTCCAGATCTCTCCTTGATCTGATGGCTCAGACTAAATCACGAACTCATATTTTGTGAGTTCCCTGAACTCTTACTTCTGATTTCCTAAGTTGCGAAATCCCAAAAAACCCAGATCTACACTCCACAATCTTCCTTCGATCGATGACTCTGATGATTTTAGGATTTTGTAACCCCACTCCTCATGTGTTCTTTCAATCTTATCGTTAGTGCACTTTACTTTGGTTGGGCGACTATGATTCCTTTACACTCAGACCGAATGACTGAGATATTTCCTCCTCTATGCTTGCTCCTCGTTGTCTGGACGTTGATCAAGCGGTCCAGATCTTTCCCTTTGAGCTTGCACTTTGTTCATACTTAGAAGATTTTCGAAAAATTCAAAGGCTTCGACCTTTATTCTTCCTATGATTTTGTTCCTTGGATCTCGTCCACAACTTATGGAAAGTGTTATTTCTCCTGATCTTGGTCTTATGAAGGCTTCAACTTCCCGTGCACTCCTTGTGTTTCAGGGATTTCGATAAATCAGATCCGAAGGATTTCTTGAAGAGAAATTCCTCTCACCCTCTTGGCATTCTCATTTTATGGTTCTTTGACTTCTTGCAAAGTCCCTTCGATACTTAGTTGAATCTTAGATTTGTTCACTTCTTGCACCAGATCTTTACGCAAGGTTTGAATTCTTGTGTATGATTGTGCACACCTTGCACCAATCTCTTTGCACTCCTTGCAAAGGGAAATTTTTTTGTTATCTCTTCTGAGCTTCATAATCGAAATAGATCCCGTTAACACGCTCCTTACATTTTATGTGCACACCTTGCACGACTTCAACATAAGAGAAACAATTGAAACTTATCCTAATATTCACAACTCCATCTATTCATAAAGAAATTCATTCATTCATTTATGAAATCACAACAAAATAGAATTGCAAAACAATGTCCACACCATGCATTGGGTCAATTTTCCTCTATTATATTGATAAGTGAAAAATGACTATAACTGTAATCAAACCAAAAACTAAAAACCCATAAATCTCCTACTAACTTGCAGCTAGCCTCATTTGGGCGTACAAATCCTCTATTTATCTCAGAGGGTTCTTAGGGTTCCAACTGACTACTTGTCTACATCAAAACCTATCATGATGGCTATCCTAGTGTAGTCACAGTCCAGAGCAGGAGTGGAAACTCCCACTTCACTCGTGATCGTTTAGGCGTGACTCAAAATATTTTTCCGGCATTGAGTTAAAGCGTTCTTCAAAATATCTACCCTAACTGCCAATGTTGAGATTCCATACAGATTCCCAGATGCTGAGAGGTTCTGCTCCACGTTCTTTCCAATGATTCTCCTGCATCAAAATTCAAACATAAAATTAAAAAAAAAAAATCAAATATAAATATACACAACTTACAAACATATACAAACAATAATATATATAAAAGATAAGAAAAACACTCCATTTATAAATAATTACAACTTATAGAATATATAAAAGATAAAAAAAAAATACGACATTCATAAACAATGAAAACAACATACAAATACAACAATCAAAATAATACATTCATAGACATACATATACAAATACAATAAAAAACATATTCATATATTCACAAACAATGAAAACACTATATACAAATACAGTCAAAAAAATATTTATTAAAACAACACACAAACAATACATTTCATAGACATACAAATACAAATACACACAAATACAATCACAAACAATGAAATCAATACATACAATTACAATCAAAAGCATAAGTACAAATACAATCAAAAGCATATTCATGTATTCATAAACACTATAGATATATATACGATCAAACCATATTCATATATTCACAAAATAATACATTCATAGGCATACATATACAAATACAATCAAAATCATATTCATGTATTCACAAACAATCAAAGCAATACATACAAATAGAATAAAAAACATCACACAAACAATACATTTCATTGACATACAAATACAAACACACACAAATACAGTCAAGAGCATATTCATATATTCACAAACAGTGAAATCAATACATACAATTACAATCAAAAGAAGAATTATATATTCACACAAACAATACATTTCATAGACATACAAATACAAATACACACAAATATAGTCAAGAGCATATTCATATATTCACAAACAATGAAATCAATACATACAATTACAATCAAAGGCATATTCATATATTCACAAAATAATACATTCATAGGCATACATATACAAATAAAATCAAAAGMAAATTCATGTATTCACAAACAATGAAAACAATACATACAAATACAATAAAAAACATCACACACAAATACAGTTAAGAGCATATTCATATATTCACAAACAATGAAATCAATACATACAATTACAATCAAAAGCACAATTCTATATTCACAAAATAATATAGTCATAGGCAGACATATACAAATACAAACACACAAATACAGTCAATAACATATTCATATATTCACAAACAATTAAATCAATACATACAATTACAATCAAAAGCGTATTCATATATTCATAAAATAATACATTCATAGTCATACATATTCAAATACAATCAAAACCATATTCATGTATTCACAAACAATGAAAACAATACATACAAATAAAATAAAAAACATAATTATACAGTTAAATACATATTTATGTATTCACAAACAATGAAATCAATACATACAATTACAATAAAAAACATATTCATATTCACAAAATAATACATTCATAGGCATACATATACAAATACAATCAAAAGAATATTCATGTATTCACAAACAATGAAAGTAATACATACAAATACAATCAAAAGCATATTCATGTATTCACAAACAATGAAATCAATACATACAATTACAATAAAAATATATATTCATATATTTGCAAAATAATACATTCATAGRMATACATATACAAATACAATCAAAAGCATATTCATGTATACACAAACAATGAAAGCAATACATACAAATWCAATAAAAAAYATCACACACAAATACARTCAAGAGCATATTCATATATTCACAAACAATGAAATGATTACATACAATTACAATCAAAAGGATAAATATATATTCACAAAATAATACATTCATAGGCATACATATACAAATACAAATACAATCAATAGCATATTCATATATTCACAAACAATGAAATCAATACATATAATTACAATCAAGAGCATAATTATATATTCTTAAAATAATGCATTTATAGGCATACACATTCAAATACAAATACACACAAATACAGTCAAGAGCATATTCATATATTCACAAACAATGAAATCAATCCATACAATTGCAATCAAAAGCATATTCATATATTCACATGCATCCATATACAAATACAAATACACACAAATACAATCAAGAGCATATTCATGTATTCACAAACAATGAAATCAATACATTCATAGGCATACATATACAAATACAATCAAAAGCATATTCATGTATTCACAAACAATGAAAGCACTACATATACAAATACAATCAAAAGCATATTCATGTATTCACAAACAATGAAAACAATACATACAAAAACAATCAAAATCATATTCATGTATTCACAAACAATGAAAGCAATACATACAATTACAATCAAAACCATATTCATATATTCACAAAATAACACATTCATAAGCATACATATACAAATACAATCAAAAGAATATTCATGTATTCAAAAACAATGAAAGCAATACATCTATGAATATGATGTCGATGCCCCCTACTTGCAGGTTGGAAGGCCACGTCGACGCAGAATCTTATTCTTCACACGGCCCGAAGAATCGTGGGATCCCCTCTTTGAACTTAGGAGATCGGAACTCGCGACTTCGCGAGGTCAGTGGTCGGGCGTAGGCTTCTCTAATCCCCAAGACCCAACAACCAGTCAAGGCTGACCTTTTCCTATCGGGGCTTTCCTTATCGCGATTTCGCCACTCGTGATATCAAACAACTCACTTTACCAACTCCCGACTCCCGACATGTCGAAACTCTGATGCACGCACGGGTTTACTATTCAACGATCCTTCACTCCATCGGCATTTCAGACTTTTTGGTATCGCAAAACTTGATGCAAGTGTTTCGAGAATTCTCGCTGCAAAACCCCGAAATAGCATGCCACCTATCCGCCTCTCTGATCCTTGTGGCCCCCACACTATTCCCTTAGCCTTTCAGGATATCGCGTATCAAAATATCGTGATTCCTATTGCTATGTTTACGGATTTCAACCTACAAAACCCCGATATACAAAACCACGAGAAGATCTGACGGTCCTTGTGACTCAGATCCATGGTTCTGCCCCTCCTGAGATTTGAACCCGGTGGGAGTACTCGCGTATCTCCCCTTCTTCTCCGTGAGATCCAACGGCTCACGGGAGTTTGCGAATTCTCCTCATAGAATTCCGACCATCTGTTCCTCGTTGAGGATTTCTGCGAGACGAACCAAGTTTCCCTCCATGAAGACTAGCTCACCTGCACGCAAACTTGCGATGCTTCTTATGAATTTCAAGTCATGACTTCCCTATGTTGTCCTTCGACAAGTTTGAAGGCCTTATCCTTCCTGAGCTTTTCCCAACTCTGAATCCTTCAGAAAACCTTGCATGCACTCCTTGCGGAAACTTTCAGACACTTCTAAGTGTCAGATTTCTCTCGAATCTGAGCACACCTGCAGCGGTCGTCTCTCAACGCTTCACTCAGGTTCGTAACCCTGAAAATTCACTTGGCCTATGCACTCTTTTCACAACTCCTGTACCCAACTACACCTTTTGAGGAAATGAGAACAAAAGTAAAACTATCTGAGCTTCAAAGACGCAACCCTGAATTCTTGTCGACGCACTCCTTGCGGACACTTCAAATGCACTCCTTCCAGGAACTCTTACTCAGATAGAGGAATAATTGAAACTCATTCCTTCTTCCTTTCCTCTCAGATTTCAGACTCAAAACATGAAATCATATAAACATCACATAAAGAAAATGTATAATAGGAAGCAAACATTCATGAGCATATCATTCAGCATTAATACACAGAGAACAAATAAAAAAACCATGAATTTGAATTAACCTCTTCTATTAATCCAAATATCTGTACATGGTTGTTCTTACACAGCTCTCTGCTTCTCCTATGCTCCAATGCTTCTAACTAACTTACAATGCACAATGAGGGTGTCTATATCCCGTTTTCCTCTTGTGCTCTAAAACTGTCTAATCTAGAATTAAATTCTATCTACCTACATTAACTACCTTAAATGCCTTCTACCTACTAAGGACGAGAGAAAATCCACTCAAGGTCCATTTACATTATACAAGTATGCTTCTTCTTAATGACTATATTTAATATTGCGCAACAACTTCAAGGCAGTTTCAAAATTTGTGTTGGCTTGTCCAGCTGTCCTTTTGGCTTCCGCGTTGGCTCACTTGATGTTGGCGATGCTCCTGCATCATACTCCCTTGCTTGAAAAATTTCATGGGATCCTATCCATGAACTCGTGCACGGTATTTCCATGCTTTTGTATCTCTGCTTTGGTCTCCCAGATGGCATCTTCAACTGGATGGTTCTTCCACTTGACCAAATACTCAAAGTATTTCTTTCGTCTGGTCTTCTTGCTCACTCTCTTATCCAATATGTTCTCCATATGCATCTTATCTACAACTGGCATCTATTTGGTCCACTGGATCACTGTCTTCTCAATTCCAGCTCCTGCTCCCCCAGCCTTATATGGGTACAAATTAGAGATATTGAATATCGGAGAAATTCTGATCCCATTGGATAATTCAATCTCATAACCATTCGCCCCAAATTTCCTCAAGACCCTACATGGACCGATTTTCTTCATTTTCAAATTATTATATGTTCCCCTCGAGAACCTTTCCTTTCTCAAATGTGCCAAAATCAAGTCACCAACCTCAAATTGAAGTTGTCTTATATGTTGATCGACTCTTCTCTTATACCCCTGACTTGAATTTTGTAATAGCTCCTTCACCTAGCTGTGAAGTTCTTTCATCGCCTCTGCGAATTCTTCTGCACTAGCGCTCCTAGTCGCAGTCTGTTCTGAATCCATCAGCTCAGAAATTCCTCTCGGCTGCATGCCATAGACAACCTGAAATGGACTTTGCCCTGTGCTCCTGTTAACTGAGTCATTATAAGAAAATTTTGCCTGTGGTAATATGTTGTCCCACTGGCTGTGGTGTTCTGTCACCAAGCTTCTCAGCAAGTCTCCCAGACTTCTGTTTACCACTTCTGTCTGTCCATCCTTCTGAGGATGATAAGCCAAACTAAATGCCAAGTTAGTTCCTAGCTTCTTCCATAAGGTCCTCCAAAAATTCCCTATGAACTTAGTGTCTCGATCCGAAACTATGCTCTTTGGCAACCCATGAAGTCGAATGACTTCTTTGAAAAACAGGTTCACGATGTGAGTTGCATCACTGGTCTTCTGACATGGAATGAAGTGTGCCATCTTGGAAAATCTATCCACCACCACAAAGATTGAGTCAACACCTCTTTGTTTTCTTGGCAACCCCAATACAAAATCCATGCTAATTGCATCCCACGGCCTCTCTGGTATGGGAAATGGTTGATAGAACCCCGCATTCTGCTTCCTTCCCTTCGAATGCTAGAAAATTCTGCATCTGTCCACAAATCTCTTGACATCTGCTCGCATTCCCGACCAAAAATATGACCCATTCATCTTCGCGAATGTTTTTTCATGATCGAAGTACCCTGCTAATCCTCCACTGTGTTTCTCCTTCAGCAAATTCTCCCTCATGGAGCATTTCAGAATACATGGTTGATTACCTTTGAATAGTAATCCTTCCTGGATCATGTATTCTATCCATGGGCTTCTGTCTCTGAGAACTAGATTCTCAGTTGCTTCATACGCTTCCTTGAAATCTGGATCATCTGCGTACATGTCCCTGAGATCATCAAACCCCAAAGTTTTGAATTTGAACTCCTGCAATAGAAAACACTTCCTGCTCAAAGCATCAACAACTTTGTTATCAGTACCAGAAATATGCTTTATCACAAAAGTGAAATTCTTCATATACTCAACCCATTTGACATGTTTCTGATTCAACTTCTCTTGTTGAGTCACAAACTGCAATGCATGATTGTCACTGTACAAGACAAATTCTTTCGGGATCAAGTAATGCCTCCATATCTTTAATGCCTGGATAATAGCATAAAACTCCTTATCATAAGTGGATTACTTCAATTTTGCTTCATTCAGCTTCTCATTGAAGTATGATATTGGCTTGTTTTCTTGACTTAAGAATTCCCCTATTGCAAATCCACTTGCATCACATTTCACTTGAAATGTTTTTCGGAAATCCGGCAACACCAAAACTGATTGTTTTGTGATCTTCCTCTTCAACAGATTGAAACTTTTATCAGCGTCTATAGTCCAGTGAAAATATTTGTGTCTTTTCTTCATTGTATCCATCATCACTACGCTAATTCCACTAAAATTCCTGATGAATTTTCGGTAGAAACTAGCCAATCCGTGGAAACTTCTCACCTCAAAAACATTCCTCGGTGATGGCCAATTCTTAATCACTTCCACCTTATTTGGATCCATCCTTAACTCATTTTCCAAAATAACAAATCCCAAGTAAATGAGCTATGTCTTCATGAATGAGGACTTCTTCATATCTATCAACAACTTCTCTTGCTATAGTTTTTGCATCACTGTAGCCAAATGCTTTAGATGCTTAGCCACTGTTTTACTGTAAACCAGTATGTCATCCAAATACACAATGAAAAATTTTCCGATGATCTCCCTCAGGACTTCATTCATAAACCTCATGAAGGTACTTGATGCATTTGTTAATCTAAACAACATAACAAGCCATTCATACAACCCTTCATTGGTTTTGAATGATGTCTTCCATTCATCACCTTTTCTCATGCGAATTTGATGATAACCGCTTTTCAAATCGATCCTTGAAAAATATTTTTCTCCACTCAAGCAATCCATCAGATCATCCATCCTCGACAATGGAAATCTGTACCTGATGGTTATCTTATTTATCGCCCTCAAGTCAGTACACATCCTCCAGCCTCCTTCTTTCTTCGGACTGAGTACTGTTGGAACAACACATGGACTCAAGCTTTCCCTGACCAAACCTTTGTCCAACAACTCCTGGACTTGCCTTTTAACTTCTTCATTCTCTTGCGACGTCAATCTATACGCGGATTTGTTTGGAAAACTAGCTCCTATTATGAGATCAATATGATGACTCACACTTCTGATTGGTGGCATCGAATGAGGTAATTCGTCCACTATGATGTCAGCAAACTCTTCCAGCAGTTCCTGAACTTCTTCTGGTAAATCATCCACCCTGGTGCTAGTCAAAACAATCTTCGGCTTCCTGACCACAATAAATTATAGATCCTCCTTCTTCTTAACCTTCGTAAGAAGTTCCTTCCCGCTCATGAGAAGTATTTTGTTTCTCACTTCCGGCTTCACCTCCCTATCCTTAATTAGAAGTAACATGTGAGCCCTCCCATTCTTATCTAGGGTGTATGTGTTCATTCTCCCATCATGAATCACATTCATGTCATATTGCCATTGTCTACCCAGAAATAGATGACAAACATCCATAGGAATGAAATCACACAAGATCTTATCATTATATCCTCCTATCTTGAATTCAACTAAACATTGTTTAGTAACAGTTACCTGATGTCCTTTCTGTAG
Source organism: Picea engelmannii (assembly GCA_009831015.1). Lineage (NCBI taxonomy): Eukaryota > Viridiplantae > Streptophyta > Pinopsida > Pinales > Pinaceae > Picea > Picea engelmannii. The sequence goes on along the minus strand of ML808488.1, from coordinate 100,506 downwards.
CCATGAAACTCTGTATGGGCTTGGATGATCAGTTGTCTCCAGCTCCAGCTTCTCTACCATCTCTGTAGAAACAAGATTGTCTATGCTACCACTGTCTATGATGACCTTGCATACCCTGTCCTTGGTCTTGCAATAAGTCCTAAAAAGTATGGTCCTTTGGACTGAACTCTCCACCTCCTTCTCGAGTGTCAAAATGACTTTTCACATCATCATCGATCTTCCACCTTCAGCATCTTCTGCCTCAACATACCGCCTCTGTGCCTCAACGATCTGAGCTTCTCCAATGTCCTTCTTTTTATCTGGACATTCATAAGACTTGTGCCCATTCTTTCCACATGTGAAGCATGTGATTACTCCACCTCTTCCTCTTCCCCTACCTCTAGTACGAGGAAAAGTGTTGTTATCAGCATAATCTCCTCTTTGCTCAGTATGTTTCCCTTTTGTTCAAGATATGGCCCTCTCTGTGAGGTTCCACCTCTCTCGGTTCGGGTCAGAGGTTTCTTCTAGTCCTCCTTGGGATTCTGGTATTTGTCCTAGGCAACTAATTTGTCTCTGGGATGACTTCTGCCTCAGCCTCTCTGACTCTATTTTTGGCTCAGCTTCTCTTCAGCTTTCAGAGCCATATGATAAGCATCTTCCACCGTTCATATGGTTACCATGCTCATCTCATCCTAGATATCATATCTCAGGCCATTCATATACCTGACAACTTTTTCATCATTTCTCTCCCGATGACCTGCCCCGATGTTCAGATTATAGAATTCCTCAGTGTATTCTTTCACTATCATCAGCTTCTGTCTTAGGTTCTGCATCCTCCTGAACATAGTAATTTGATAATCCCTGGGGATTAATTTCACCTTCATCTTTGTGATCATTCGATCCCAGCTCTTGATATTCTGCTTGCCCTTGCAGCATCTATCAGCTTGTAGTTCATCCCACCATAATGCTGCGTGTCCTTTCAATCTAGTGACAACATGCTTGAATTTCTTGTCCTCTTCGACATCTTCATAGTCAAAGTATGTGTCCATAGCTCTAATCTAGTCTAGAATCTCCTCTGCATCCAAGTTTCCCTCATAAACTGGAATGTCCATCTTCGCTCTTGCACCCATCCTGGCAATAGCTTTGATCAAATGTTCCTTTGATGCATCTTCGGCTGCAACTTATTCTTCACATTCTGCCTCAACTTCACTTTCAGAATCACTCAGATCCCCTGCACTAATTGTGCATTTTTGTGCTGTCTCCATGTCTTAAAGTCTAGCTCATAGATCACACATTTGTCTCTCCATAACTAGATCTGTCTTCTGCCTCCCTCTTCTTTGCGGCATTTCCCTATCCTTCAGTGGATCGGGTGTCTACATGTCCCTTCTCCTTGGCAGCATGGTGAATTCTCTTTCTCTGCTACAGAAAGAAAAGAACCTTTCTATGCTTTGATACCAGATGATGTCGACGCCCCCTACCTGCAGGTCAGAAGGCCACGTTGATGTAGGATCTTTTTCTTCACATGGCCCGAAGAACTCTCATGTTCATTCTTCTATTTCCCTATTAGGAAATCTGCACCCACAACAACCTTCGTGGGATCTCCTCTTTGAACTTAGGATATCGAAAATCATGACTTCGCGAGGTCAGTGGTCGATCATAGGCCTCTCTAATCCCCAAGACCCAACAACTAGTCAATGCTAACCTTTTCCTATCGGGGTTTTCCTTATCGCGATTTTTCCACTCACGATATCAAACAACTCACTTTACCGACTCTTGACTCCCGACATGCAGAAACTCTGATGCACGTGTGGGTTGACTATTCAACGGTCCTTCACTCCATCAACATTTTGGACTTTGCGGTATCGTGAATCTTGATGCAATTATTTCAAGACTTCTCACTATGAAACCCCGAAATAGCGTGCCCCCTGTCTGCCTCTCTGATCCTTGTGGCCCCCACACTATTCCCTTATCCTTTCAGGATATCGCGTATTGGAATATCATGATTCCTATTTCTATGTTTACGGAGTTCAACCTACGAAACCCCGATATGCGAAACCACGAGCAGATCCGATAGTCCTTGTGACTCAGATCCACGGTCCTGCCCCTCCTGAGCTTTGAACTTGGTGGGAGTACTCGTGTATCTTCCCTACTTCTCCATGAGATCCAACGACTCACGGGAGTTCGTGAATTCTCCTCGGAGAATTTCGACCGTCCGTTCCTCCTTGAGGATTTCTACGAGACGAACCAAGTTTCCCTCTGCGAAGACTGGTTCAACTGCACGCAAACTTGCAATGCTTCTTATGAATTTCAAGTCGCGACTTCCCTACACTGTCCTTCGACAAGTTCGAAGGCCTTATCCTTCCTGATCTTTTCCCAACTCTGAATCCTTTAGAAAACCTTGCACGCACTCCTTGCGACAACTTTCAGACACTTCTAAGTGTCGGATTTCTCTCGAATCTGCGCACACCTGCAATAGTCATCTCTCAACGCTTCACTCAGGTTCGCAACCATGACACTTCACTTGGCCTGCACACTCCTTGCACGAATCTTGTGCCCAACTGCACCTTTTGAGGAAATGAGAACAAAAGTAAAACTATCTGAGCTTCAGAGACGCAACCCTGAATTCTTGTCGACGCACTCCTTGCAGACATTCAACTGTACTCCTTATAGGAACTCTTACTCAGATAGAGGAACAATTGAAACTCATTCCTTCTTCCTTTCCTCTCAGATTTCAGACTCAAAACATGAAATCATACACACAACACATAAAGAAAATGTATAACAGGAAGCAAACATTCATGAGCATATCATTCAGCATCAATACACAGAGAACAAACACAAAAACCATGAATTTGAATTAACCTCTTCTATTAATCCAAATATATGTACATGGGTGTTCTTACACAGCTCTCTGCTTCTCCTATGCTCCAATGCTTCTAACTAACTTACAATGCACAATGAGGGTGTCTATATCCTGTTTCCCTCTTGTGCTCTAAAACTGTCTAATCTAGAATTAAATTCTATCTACCTGCATTAACTACCTTAAATGCCTTCTACCTACTAAGGACAAGAGCAAATCCGCTCAAGGTCCATTTACATTATACAAATGTGCTTCTTCTTAATGACTATATTTAAGATTGCGCAACAACTTCAAGGCAATTTCAAAATTTGTGTTGGCTTGTCCAGCTGTCCTTTTGGCTTTCGCGCTGGCTCGCTTGATGTTGGCGATGCTCCTACATCAGAATACAATAAAAAACATAACACACAAATACGACCAAAAGCATATTCATATATTCACAAACAATGAAATCGATACATACAATTATAATCAAAAACATAATTATATATTCACAAAATAATACAGTCATAGGCATACATATACAAATACAAATACACACAAATATAGTCAAGAGCATATTCATATATTCACAAACAATGAAATTAATACATACAATTACAATCAAAAGAATAATTATATATTCACAAAATAATACATTCATAGGCATACATATACAAATTCAAATACACACAAATATAGTTAAGAGCATATTCATATATTCAGAAACAATGAAATCAATACACACAATTACAATAAAAAGCATATTCATATGTTCAAAAAATAATACATTCATAGGCATACATATACAAATACAATAAAAAACATATTCATGTATTAAAAAAGAATGAAAGAAATACATACAAATACAAATACACACAAATACAGTCAAGAACATATTCATATATTCACAAACAATGAAAACAATACATACAATTACAATCAAAAACAAATTCATATTTTCACAAACAATGAAAACAATACATACAATTACAATCAAAAGCATAATTATATATTCATAAACAATGAAAATGACACAAACAATACATTTCATAAACATACAAGTACAAATACAATAAAAAACATATTCATGTATTCATAAAC
>ML808488.1:78121-89875 GCA_009831015.1 Picea engelmannii | reverse complement strand
TATAAGATTTACACCAATACACCATAATACACCATGCACAATATATGAGAAATAATTAATAGTTTATTTTTCAGGGGAAGTAATGACTTCCAAAGGTAGTTGCAGCTTCCACGTGTAGAGGGAGAGATAAACCTCCAAGAGGAAGATACAATATTCAATATCAAGAGAGAGTTGAACTATCCATCCTTGACCCTTCCTTCCACCCAAGAATATATGAGAGATAATAAAACTTTACATTAAATCATCACCATCATCCAATCAACACATAGAACCTGATAATGCTTCCTGAGACTTCTTCAATTTATGCAATTCTTCAATTCTTGGAGTACTCTGATCCTGTAGATAATATTACTCAATTTATTCTCTAAAACTCCTCCAATTTTCACTCCTTGAATCCTCCACAAAAAGAGGTTATAGAAAGAATGGTAGACTTTATTCAATTCTGGTATGTTCAGAAGACCCAACTTGTACAGCATGCCCTGTGCTAAATATTTAACATCCAATTCTAAAACTCTCACACAAGAAAATAAAGTCTGTACTATTTCCAATGGAAGTGGTCCCACTTCATTTGGATTCTGTATGAAATAGTTATGACTGTTTTACCCGGAACACATGTTTATTGACTAGCTTCAGGACTGGTCACAAACCCTATCTTCCATAGAGTGTATCTCCATAATTATAGAAAATCAAGAGCTGAAATTTTTACCAGGGGTACCTTGATATGTCTTCTCAATACCATATCAATTTCACCATCTGAATTGTTCTAGAAAAAAAGTTATAGCAAAAATGGTAAGATGACCTAAAAATAACATACCTTAGAACACATCACCAAAAGACTTCATCCTCCCTTGAAATCCGGCCTTCTTATCTTCTTATTACCTCTAAAATTTGACTTGTATCAAATGAATGTATAATGGTGTTTATTAATACCATTTATGTCACTTCCTTTTAACATTAGGGCCGACATGATTTATAATTCTTTTCATTAATTATTTTCAGGGCCTACATGTACTTCCTTCTTCAATTCACTTTGTCATCTTCAAAAATTATTTTCTCCTCAACCATGAGGATCCACGTGACGTGCCACATACAGCCGAAAATAGCATGATGTATAATATCCATTCATGGGTTTTGTATATTCATGCCCATTTTCCTTCATGTCCAAATACCTTTATCAATCTTGCGGTCCAAAACCCATGACTAGGGTTGACATCAATGACAACAACAAATCTTCCAACAATCTCCCCCTTTGTCATTGATGACAACACTCATGCTCCCCCCATCATGATGATCCCAATTTATCTCCCCCTTTGACATCAATGGAAAAGGTTAGGGCTGCTCCCCCTGAGTTTAATGGAAAAGTGTAACTCTCTTCTTTGGGGTTTCTCCCCCTGAACATGTGGCACTCAATAATACTTCATTCTTATTTTTGGTCTTTGGGACATTTTCTTCCTTAGAATCCTTTTGTGTGGATTTTGTCTTCTCTCTCTTCTTCATATCTAGGATGTATATGTTGTTCAGTCTTCTTGTTGTAGTTGCAACCAATCTTCCTGAGTTATTTTCTCTGATTTTACATTTTTGGGAATCAAATGTAAGAGTGTATCCTTCATCAAACATTTTACTAACACTGAGTAGATTATGATTCAAGTCTTCAACCAATAGAACATTCTTTTCTTTTACATTTTTTCTTCCAAGCTCTACTACACCTTCTCCAAGTATTTTGGCAGATGAGTCATCTCCAAATGAAACATTGCCACCCTTTCTCTTCAAGCTGATGAATTTGTCTTGATCCCCAGTCATGTGTGAAGAACATCTACTGTCTATGTACCATTCATCTGCTTCTTTACATTCTTCAGCGGTCAGTGCTATTCGAAAATATTCATTGTTTGGAATCTCTTTCATTCTCCATACTGTGGTTGGCATAGGGACATCTTCATTCATATATATGGAATGTCGTGCTTTGTGGCCAAGATAATTGCATTTGTAGCATACAATATTTTTTTCCATCAACGGGTAAAATGAATTATGACGCAGCCACACCCTCTGCCTCAGCAAAGGTCTCTGCACTGACCTCCCAGTCTTAAGGATCATTCTAATTTTAACCTTGGCCGAAGTGGCTCCTTCGATTCTCCACTGGAATATCCTTTTAAAAATGACCCACAAGTCTTTTCATCTCTTCACAGCCTCTAGGCCCGATCACTATTCTTTTCACGATAGAAAAATAGAAAATCGGGAATCGGGGTTTCAAAAATCCCGATGTCACAACCTTTTCTTTCCTGATTTCCCGATCTCCAATATCCCGATGTGCTCTAACTTATGTTATCCCTCTGGGCTAGGCTCGTGGTCAACACGACCTCCTTTCATTTGAACTTAGTCCTACCACCTTTCAGGATTTCAGGGTTTCTGATGTCGAAGTGTATACGACCTCTTGTTCCCTGAATCCCCGATTCTCTGAATCCCAATATGACGTCACTAGGGAGCCCTTCCACTGTAAAAAAAAACAAACGAACATAATCCTTCACTAAATAAATGGCTCCATATCTCCCTTGGGACTTCATGATTTCAAATGTCGAAATACCTTTGTCTTCAATTTCCCCGATCTCTCGAATACCAATTTCCCGATATGACTTCTCTTTTGGGACTTTCCCCGAAAGTCGAGAATGTTGCCATGCATCCTTAAAGATGTACGGTTAGGATTTGTATCGGGGTTTCCACTATGGATTTATCTATCTCTCATTATGATGAGATGACGTCAGCTGGGCCCTACAACAGAGCTTTCCTCCTCATTGGGATTTCAGACTTCACAATTCTGAAATGTAAGTGTTTCCTGTCTTCAGGATCCGTGAAACACCGAACCCCGTCATCTTCGGATTTTCGACATGTGTCCTAGATGAATGAACAGTCCATATTAAACCTCAGAATTCACCCAATGTAAAGTCAATTTGCTCCCTTATATGAGTCTCGATAGTCGATTTCTCGGTTCAGATAATCACGCGACACGCGTCTGTCCTTAGATCCACGGTTGAAATCGTTTCGTTGTTTCACGACTCAAAGGGTCTCGGACTCTTGCTCTCCAAATCTTCGATATGCCGATGGTTCGCGATTTCTACCACGTGTCCCAACCGATGGATGATTCAGATTTATATCAGGGATTTCACTATGGATTTACCCAATTTCTTGTCCACGGGATTTTCGATTTCCCAAACTCCAACACCTCGACATACTGACACCTTTCGGGACTTTCGCTCGGCTTGAGAGGGTTTAAGCCCTGTGCAACTCTTTTCAGATCAGGAGGCTGACGGGTAATTTGGGTGAGGATCCAACGAATCACGATCTCTTGAGATTGAAATCCGGATGCGAATGTAACCTCCTCACTTCTTTATCAGATCGGACAGTTGACAGGATTTCGCTAATCCTCTACACAAGATTCTGACCATCTGTTCTCCCTCCTTGCTGATTTCTACTAAGTGAACCAAGGACTCTTCTTCGGATTTATCCACTTACGCCACGAACTCCAGATATCTTCTAATCACTCAAATGCATCCATTTCTTTTGCTGCCTTCAATGGTTTCAAAGGATTTATCCCTCCTGAGCCCTCTCACAACTTTGAATCTTAAAAAGAAGACCCTTGCACGCACTCCTTGCGGCAACCTCCAAACACTTGAAGTGTTGAGTGCTCTTCGACCTTGCACACACTCTGCAGCAATGGTCTCTCAATAACTTCTCAAGGTTCCACCCTGGGATTTTAAGCTTTTGTCTATGCACAACTTGCATGACTTTTGTGCCTAACTGCACCTCTTGTGTGATTATGAGAACAACTACTATCTCTCTTGAGCTTTCAGAGACAAACCTCTGAACCTTTTGTCAATGCACTCCTTCCGTAAAATTCAACTGCACTCCTTGCAGGAACTCTTGCTCAGACAGAGAAACAATTGAAACTCAATTCATGTCCCTTTCCTCTCATATTTCAAACATTGAACAATAAATCACTCATACATAGCATAAAATCAATTGCATGACAGAAAGAATAAAACATTAAGAGCATAACATTTAAAGATGCATACACAGAGAAGATATGAACACCATGAGTCTGAATCACAACTTCTTTGTATTAATTCAGAACTTCTGTACATGAAGTCTACTACACACCTTTCTGCTTCTCTTCTATGCTCTCTTCTCCTGCTAAAGCTAATGTTACAATGCATAATGAGGGTGTCTATATCCATTTTCCCTCCCCTCCTAAAACTATCTAATCAGAGAATTTAAAGCTACCTACTAACATAAATGCTTTCTACCTACTATGGACAATATCGGATCGCTCAAGGTCCTTTACAATATATAAGTATGCCTCTCCTTAACTATCTCATTTAAGTTTGGCACATCCAATCTTCAAAAGTTTTAAACAATTTATCATGTGCTCAAAATGTGTTGTGCTTGCCCCACGCTCGCTTGACATTGGTGATGCTCCTACATCATACTTCCTCGCTTGAAAAATTTCATGGGCTCCTGTCCATGAGCTCTCGCACGGTCTATCCATGCTTCAGAATCTCGGCTTCATTCTCCCAGCTGGCATCTTCAACTGGATGCCCTTTCCACTTGACTAAGTATTCAAAGTACTATTTTCTTCTGGTCTTTTTAACAATTCTTTTGTCTAGTATGCTTTCTATCTGTGGCTTTTCTGCAACTGGCATCTTCTTTTACCAATGAACCTCTGACTGTTCATCATTTTTTCCTGCTTCCTCAGCTTTGTATGGGTACAAATCTGAGACATTGAATATCAGAGAAATTCTGATCCCATCGGGTAATTCAATCTCATAAGCATTTGCCCCAAATTTCTTCAAGACCCTACATGGTCCAATTTTCTTCTTTTTCATCTTATTATATGTTCCTCTTGGGAAACTTTCCTTTCTCAAATGTGCCAGAATCAAATCACCAACCTCAAACTGAATTTGTCTCCTGTGTTGATCTTCTCTACGCTTATATTCTTGACTAGAATTTTGCAATCACTCCTTCACATGGCTGTGAAGTTCCTTCATCGCCTCTGCAAAATCGTCTGCACTAGCACTCCTAGTTGCACTCTGTTCTGAATCCCTCAATTCAAAAATTCCCCTCGGTTTCATACCATAGACAATCTGAAATGGACTCTTCCCTGTGCTTCTGTTAACTGAGTTTTTATATGCAAACTCTATCTGTGGTAATATGTTGTCCCATTGACTGTGGTGTTTTGTCACCAGGCTCCTCAGCAAGTCTACCAGACTCATCTTTACCACTTCTGTCTGTCCATCCATCTGAGGATGATAAGCCAAACTAAAAGACAAGTTAGTTCCCAACTTCTTCCATAAGGTCCTCCAAAAGTTCCCTATGAACTTAGTGTCTCGATCCGAAACTATACTCCTTGGTAAGTCGTGAAGTCGAATGACTTCTTTGAAAAACAGATTCGCAATGTGAGTTGGGTCACTAGTTTTCTGACATGGAATGAAGTGTGCCATTTTGGAAAATCTATCCACCACTACAAAGATTGAGTCAAAACCTCTTTGTGTTCTCGGAAAACCCAATATAAAATCCATGTTGATTGCATCCCATGGCCTCTCTGGATGGAAAATCCTGCATCTGTCCATGAATCTCTTGACGTCTGCTCACATTCCCGGCCAAAAATATGACTCATTCAACTTTGCGAACGTCTTGTTTTGACCAAAGTGCCCTGTCAATCCTCCATTGTGTTTCTCTTTTAGCAAGTTCTCCCTCATGGAGAATTTTGGAATACAAAGTTGATTGCCCTTAAACAACAATCCTTCCTAGATCATATAATCTACCCATTGGCTTCTATCTCTGAGAATTGGATTCTCAGTTGCTTCATACACTTCTTTAAAATCTGTATCATCTCTTTACATGTCCCTGAGATCATCAAAACCTAGCGTTTTGACTTTGAACTCCTGCAATAGAAAACACTTCCTGCTCAAAGAATCAACAACTTTGTTAGCAGTTCCAGAAATATGTTTAATCACAAAAGTGAAATTTTACATATATTCAATCCATTTGACATGTCTCTGATTCAAATTTTCCTATTGAGTCACAAACTGCAGTGCATGATTGTCACTGTATAAGACAAACTCTTTGGGAATTAAGTAATGCCTCCATTTCTTCAATGCTTGGATGCTAGCATAGAAATCCTTGTCATATGTGGATTAATTCACCTTTTCTTCATTCAACTTCTCTCTGAAATACGCTATCAGCCTGTATTCTTGACTTAAGACTACCCCTATTGCAAATCCACTCACATCGCATTTCACTTGAAATGTCTTTTGGAAATTTGGCAACACCAGAATTGGTTGTTCCGTAATCTTCCTCTTCAACATATTAAAACTCTTCTCAGCCTCTTTTGTCCAGCGAAAAGACTTATGTCTTTTCTTCACTGTATCCATCATTGCTGCAATAATTCCACTGAAATTCCTGATAAACTTTCAGTAGAAACTAGCTAATCTGTGAAAACTTCTCACTTGAAATATGTTCCTCTGTGATGGAAAATTCTTGATCACTTCCACCTTATCTGGATCCATCCTCGATTTGTCTGCAGAAATAACAAATCCCAAGTAAATGAGCTCTATCTTCATGAATGAGGATTTCTTCATGTTTATCAACAGCTTCTCCTGTTGTAATTTCTGCATCACTATAGCCAAATGCTTCAGATGTTCTACCACTGCTGTACTAAAAATCAGTATGTCATCCAGATACACAATGACAAATTTCCCGATGAATTCTTTTGGGACTTCGTTCATCAACCTCATAAAGGTACTTGGCACATTTTTTAAGCCAAACAACATGACAAGCCATTCATACAATCCTTCGTTAGTCTTGAAGGTTGTTTTCCATTCATCACCTTCTCTCATGAGGATTTGGTGATAACCACTTTTCAAATCAATCTTTGAAAAATACTTTTCTCCACTCAAGCAATCCATCAGATCATCCATCCTGGGCAATGGAAATCTATATATGATGGTTATCTTGTTGATAGCTCTTGAATCAATACACATTCTCCAGCCTCCATCTTTCTTTGGGCTGAGTACTGTCGGAACAACACATGGGATCAAGCTTTCTCTAACCAACCCTTTGTCCAACAAATCCTGGACTTGTCTTTTGACCTCTTCATTCTCCTCCAGTGTTAATTTGTACACTTCTTTATTTGGAAAAATAGCTCCTGGTATGAGATCAATATGGTGGCTCACACTTCTGATCGGTGGCAATGAATGAGGTAATTCATCCACTACTATGTCAGCGAACTCTCCCAGCAGTTCCTAAACCTCTTCTGGTAGATCATCTATCTTTTTGTTGGTCAAAACAATTGTTGTCTTCCTGACCACAATGAACTGTGGATCCTCCTTCTTCTTAACATCTGTAAGAATTTCCTTCCCACTCATGAGAAGTACAATGTTGCTTACTTCTGGTTTCACCTCCTTTTCCTTGATTGGAAGCAACATATGAGTTCTCCCATTCTTTTCTAGGGTGTATGTGTTCATCCTCCCATCGTGAATCACATTTCTATCATATTGCCAGGGTCTACCCAACAATAAATGACAAACATCCATAGGAATAACATCACAGAGTATCTTATCATTATATCCTCCGATCTTAAATTCAACTAAACATTGTTTAGTGACATTTACCTGATGTCCCTTTTGTAGCCATGAAAATCTATATGGACTCGGATGCTCATTCGTCTCCAGCTCCATATTTTCTACCATCTCTTTCGAAACGAGATTATCTGTGCTACCACTGTCCATAATGACCTTGCATACCCTGTCCTTGGTTTTGCAAGAAGTTCGAAAAAGTCTGTTCCTTTGGGATGAATTCTCCACCTCCTTCTCTGGTGTCAAAAGAACCTTTCGCATCATCAGTGATCTTCCACCTTCAGCATCTTCTGCCTCAACATCTTGCCTATGTGCTTTGGTGATGTGAGTCTCTCTTCCCTCTTTCTTTTTATATGGACATTCATAAGATTTGTGTCCATTATTTCCACACGTGAAGCATTTTATCACTCCACCTCTTCCTCTTCCTCTAGTACGAGGGAAAGTATTGTTATCAGCATAATCTCTTGTCTGCTTAGTATTTTGTCCTCCCTGTTCAGCATATCATTCTCACTGTGAGCTTCCAACTCTCTCAATTTGAGTCTGAGGTTTCTTCCATTTCTCCTTGGGCTTCTAGTTTTTATCTTGGACAATTGATTTTCCCCTGGCTTGACTTCTTTCTTGGCCTCTTTGACCATGTTTTCGACTCGGCTGCTCTTCATCTTTTAGAGCCATATGATAATCATCTTCCACCATTCAGATGGTTACCATGCTCATCTCATCCTGAATATCATACCTCAGGCCATTCATGTAGTTGGAAACCTTTTCATCATCGCTTTCCCGATGACCTGCCCTGATGTTCAACCTGTAGAATTCTTCAGTGTATTCTTTCACTGTCATCAATTTTTGTCTCAGGTTCTGCATTCTCCTGAATAGAGAAATATGGTAATCCATGGGAATGAATTTTTCCTTCATCTTCACAATCATCCTATCCCAACTCATGATTTTCTGCTTGCCTCTGCAGTGTTTGTCAACTTGTAGTTCATCCCACCACAATGTTGCATGTCCCTTCAATCTTGTGACAACATGCTTGACCTTCTTGTCTTCCTCGACATATTCATAGTCAAAGTATGTTTCCAGTGCTCTAATCCAGTCTAGAAGCTCCTCTACATCTAGGTTTCCTTCATAAAATGGGATGTCCATTTTCACTCTTGCACCCATTCTTGAAATAGCTCTGATCAAACGTTTGTTTGCTGCATCTTCAGCTGCAACTTCTTCTTCATGTTCAGCTTCAATTTCACTTTCGGAATCACTTAGATCCCCAGCACTGACTGTGCATCTTTGGGTTGTCTTCATGTCTTTGAGTCTGTCTTGTAGATCACACATCTCTCTCTCCATGGATGGATCAGTCATCTGCCTACCTCTTCTTCTCGACATTTCCCTATCCTCTGGTGGATCAGGTGTTTGCCTGTCCCTTCTCCTTGGAGGCATGATGAAATTTTCCTTTTCCTTACTACAGAAAGCAAAGAATCCTTTATGGGCTCTGATACCAAACCTGACGCAGCCACACCCTCTGCCTTGACAAAGGTCCCTGCGCTGACCTCCCGGTCTTAAGGATCATTCTAATTTTAACCTCGGATGGAGTGGCTCCTTCGATTCTCCACTGGAATCTCCTTTTAAAAATGACCCAGAGGTCTTTTCAGCTCTTTGCATCCTCTAGGCCTGATCACTATTCTTTTCATGACAAAAAAATAGAAAATCGGGAATCGGGGTTTCAAAAATCTCGATGTCACAACCTTTGCTTTCCCGATTTCCCGATATCCAATTTCTCGATGTGCTCTAACTTTTGTTATCCCTTTTGGCTAGGCTCGCGGTCCACACAACCTACTTTAACATGACCTCAATCCTACCACCTTTCAGGATTTTGGGGTTTCTGATGTCGAAGTGTATACGACCTCTTGTTCCCCGGATCCCTGATTCTCCAAATCTTGACATGACGTCACTAGGGAGCCCTTCCACCGTAAAAAAAATCCAACAGCCATGATCGTTCACTAAATCAATGACTCCGGATCTCCCTCGGGACTTCGCAATTTCAAATGTCGAAATACCTTTGTCTTCGATTTCCCCGATCTCTTGAATACCGATTTCCTGATATGACTTCTCTTTTGGGACTTTCCTCGAAAGTCGAGATTGTTGCCACACGTCCTCAAAGATGGATGGTTTGGATTTGTATCGGGTTTTCCGCTATGGATTTCCCGATCTCTCGTTATGACGAGATGACGTCAGCTGGGCCCCACAACGGAGCTTTCCTCCTCATCGGGATTTCAGACTTCGCAATTCCAAAATGTAAGTGTTTCCTATCTTCAAGATCCATGAAATGTCAAACCCCATCCTCTTCGGATTTTCGACACGCGTCCTAGATGAATGAACGATCCATATTAAACCTTGGACTTTGCCCAATGTAAAGCCAAGATGCTCCCTTATGTGAGTCCCGATGGTCGATATCCCGGTTCGGACAATCATGTGACACGCGTTCGTCCTTAGATCCATGGTTGAAATCCTTTTGTTGTTTCACGACTTAAAGGGTCTCAGACTCTTGCTCTCCAAATCTTCAATATGTCGATGGTTCGTGATTCCTGCCACGTGTCCCAACTGATGGATGGTTTGGATTTATATCAGGGATTTCACTATGGATTTACCTGATTTCTTGTTGATGGGATTTTTTATTCCCAAACTCTGATGCCTCGATATCTCGACAGCTTTCAGGACTTTTGCTCGGCTTGAGAGGGTTTAAGCCCTGTGCAACTCCTGTCAGATCAGGCGGCTGACAGGTAATTTGGGTGAGGATCCAACGGCTCATGATCTCTTGATCTTGAACTTCGGATGCGACTGTAACCTCCTCACTTATTTGTCAGATCGAATGGCTGATGGGATTTCGCTAATCCTCTACACAATATTTCGACTATCTGTTCTCCCTCCTTGCTGATTTCTACAAAGTGAACCAAGGACTCTTCCTCAGATTTATCCACTTACGCCACAAACTCTAGATATCTTCTAATCACTCAAATGCATCCATTTCTTGTGTTGCCTTCAATGGTTTCAAAGGCTTTATCCCTCCTGATCTCTCTCACAACTTTGAGTCTTAAAGAATACCCTTGCATGCACTCCTTACGGAAACCTCCAAACACTTGAAGTGTTGAGTGCTTTTCGACCTTGCGCACGCTCTGCAACAACGGTCTCTCAATAGCTTCTTAGGGTTCCACCCCGGGATTTTAAGCTTTTGTCTATGCACACCTTGCACAACTTCTATGCCTAACTACACCTCTTGTGTGATTATGAGAACAACTACTATCTTTCCTGAGATTTCAGAGATCAACCTATGAACCTTTTGTCAACGCACTCCTTGTAGACAATTCAACTTCACTCCTTGCAGGAACTCTTGCTCAGACAGAGAAACAATTGAAACTCAATTCACCTCCCTTTCCTCTCAAATTTCAAACATTTAACAAGAAATCATTCATACATAGAATAAAAGAAATTGCATGATAGAAATAATAAAGCATTAAGAGCATAACATTTAAAGATGCATGCACAAAGAAGATACGAACACCATGAGTCTGAATCATAACTTCTTTGTATTAATTCAGAACTTCTGTACATGGAGTCTACTACACATCTCTTTGCTTCTCTTCTATGCTCTCTTCTCCTACTAAAGCTAATGTTATAATGCACAATGAGGGTGTCTATATCTATTTTCCCTCCCCTACTAAAACTATCTAACAAGAGAATTTAAAGCTACCTACTAACATAAATGTTTTCTACCTACTATGGATGAGAGTGGATCGCTCAAAGTCCTTTACAATATATAAGTACACCTCTCCTTAACTATCTCATTTAAGTTTGGCGCATCCAATCTTCAAAAGTTTTAAACAATTTATCATGTGCTCAAAATGTGTTGTGCTTTCCCCACTCTCGCTTGACATTGGCGATGCTCTTGAATCAAATCATAACTTCTGTTGACAAATCCATGATTATTTCCATATATTTTATTTACACCATTCATGTTTCTTGCGTATTTGTTCCTTTCATTGATTCTGCAATTAATTGCCTTATGTCCAAAATTTTTGCAAGTATAACAATGACCAAGAAATAAATTTTGATACCTTGGAGTAAGTGGGATTCTTTGTGATGT
>ML808488.1:40225-52701 GCA_009831015.1 Picea engelmannii | reverse complement strand
AATTTAATAATTTTATTTTTATTTCCATCAAATCATTAAAGGTAACTAGGTTGTGACTAGGTCAAAATCTAGTGAGTTCACTATTCCAAATGAATTAAAGTATAATTGAGACTTTGTGTCGGGCGGGATGTAGACACCTCCATATTCCTCAGAACAGTCTCTAGCCCTGGGACCTTAAATGATTAAAATTGATGGTAACTTGGGCTTGAGCATTTCTAATGTGTCTTGGAGGTCCTAACCATTACAGGGTAGGATGAGCGGGTAGTCAATCTTTTTATTTGGTCGGTTGATTGTTGTTCCTTACTGGCAGATGTTGATGTGCGTCTTAGATCTTTATGTTGATATTACAGTTGCATGCATCATGATGCATCGTCATGTGGCAGCGTAGAGTATAATGTCTTTTTACCCTTGTACACACTCACATAGACAAAAAAAAAATTGCACTTGTTATAAGAGGTTTGTCGGCGTAACAAGGAGGTCATTACATATGGTATCAGAGTGGGTTCAACCCACAACTTGGGATCACTACAGATTTTGTTGTTATGATTTGATTATACTATTGCTAATTGAGTTGACTTGTGTGCGTGCAGGTAATCATGGTTAGAGGATGTCATGAAGTCAGACAACGGGGTACTAGGGGAGGAGGCACGATGCCTCCTGTACCATCCACACCTAAGGGGTCTAAACCCCAGAGAGACTTGTAGGTTCTCGGGCAGGAGAAGATAGTAGTTGGTGATGTAATCAAAATGATGATATCCTTTCAGCACATGTCCGAGGCACTGATCAGCCGTTTGGATAGAGATGAGGTCAGGGCACCGGCACCCACTAAGGTTCCACCGCGTGCATCGGCCGTTACTGGTAGCATTCACCGTGAACTCGAGAAGGTCAAATTTCTCGAGTAATTTGGTGTCTTGGACGGCGCAGCCACCGAGGCATGGTTGGATAACATGGCGATGTGCTTCACACTTCGCGATTATACCTCCAACACGAAGGTCCGCATGGCGGTGTTTCAACTGAAGGGGATTTCTCTTCTATGGTGGAAGATGCTCCTACCGTAGCTAAACATGGCTGTTGAAGATGTGTCATGGGAACTATTCGAGAAACGGTTCTGAGGGAGGTACCTTTCAGATGAATTCATTGAGCATCAACTCAATGAGTTCAACGCCTTATGAAAGGGAGTTCGTACGGTGCCTGAGTACGAGGCCCATTTTATGGAGCTTCTCCAGTATGCACTGTACCTTAACACAGAAAAAATTAAGGTTAACAGGTTCATGTTTGGCCTTAACAACAGCCTGTGTGCAAAGGTTAGGATTTTGATGCCTCAAACCTTGCACGATGTCATCCAGAAGGCCCTCATAGCAAAGGATGAGCTTATCAGTGAGGGTCAGACCAAGACTCCAGCGAGACCAGCAGGGTAGGTTTCATCTGGAACACAGTAGAACTAGACACTAGTGAGACATACGTCGAGATATCGTGGCTTCCAAAGGGGATCTAATTTCACCACACCCCAACGACTACCACCTCAGCCGCAAATACCTTATCAGGGACCACAACATCAGCAACAGTGTCGCCTGCAACAGCAATAGTTTAGGCTTGTTCAGCAGAACATACCATAGTTCCAGGCCAGTGGGCCGTAATCTTATACTTCAGGTACCAGGACTACTAGGCCGAAGAAGGGGTGTTGGATGTGTGGGGAGCCACACTACTAGTGCGACTGTCCTGTGGAGAGGACCAGAGCGTCCGGATCAACCGGACCCACTACAATGGGAGATATGGGAAAGGCCCATCGAATTCATGCAGTGGTGAATAACCACCAGGAAGAGAACCAATCAATTGTGCTCGAGATGATAGGTACTGTCGTTGACAAGACCCTTAGTGTTTTGATAGATCCCGGTACTACCGATAGTTTCATTTCTGGTGCGGCGCTAAAAAGGATTAAGGTAAAGGCAGTTGAACAGGACAAGTTTAGATTTGTAGAGATGGATTTAGGAGCCAAACAGAAGGTTGGGGGAAAGGTTACGGGCTATGCCCTTAACCTGGGAAAGTTTGTCACGAGGGCCAACCTATATGTCACGATATTAGGATCTTATGATGTCGTGATTGGTATGGATTGGTTGGAGTCACATGAGGCAATACTCAACTGTAAGACAAAATGGTTGAGCTTGGTCAATGACAAGGGACAGGGGCATGTGATTGTAGGCTGGAACTAGGGAGTTTCCCTAAAGTTCATTTCTTCCTTACAACTACGGAAGAGTATGCACAAGGGGTGCAAGCTTTATGCAATCCTTGTGTTAAATGAGAAGGGAGTAGCAGAAGGTTTAGAACACCTTCCGGTGGTGAGAGAGTTTGCAGACGTGTTTCTGGAGGAGTTACCTGGGATGCCACTAGAGAGAGAGTTGGAGTTTACCATAGACCTAAAACTGAGGACTGAACCAATAGCAAGAATGCCTTATCGGATGTCAACCTTGGAGTTACAAGTGTTGAAAATGCAACTGAAGGAGTTGATGGACCTGGCACTGATACATCCTAGTGTGTCACCATGGGGTGCACCGGTTATTTTCATATGAAATAAGGATGGATCATGGAGGCTTTGCATCAACTACCGTCAATTCAATAAGGCCACGATCAAGAATCAGTATCCCTTGTCGAGAATTGATGATCTGTTCGATCAAATGAAGGGTGCGATGGTGGTCTCCAAGATTGATTTGTGATCAGGGTATCACCAGTTGCGGATTAAGGAGGATGATATCCCTAAGACCACCTTTAAGATAAGATTTGGACATTACAAGTTTACTATTTTACCATTTGGACTGACAAACGCCCCAGGGGTATTTATGAATGGGGTGTTCCGCAAATACCTGGACAAGTTCATCCAAGTATTCATTGACAATATCTTGATTTACTCTTGTACGACTGAGGATCATGAAGAGCACTTGCACTTGGTACTATAGTGTCTGTGAGGGCACAAATTGTACGGCAAGTTGTTCAAATGCTCTTTTTATCAATCGAGGATTCACTACTTAGGGCATGTCATCTCCAGCAAAGGTATCACCGTGGATCTAGCCAAGGTCGAGGCTATTATGGAATGGCATGTGTCGACGAATGTCATGGAAGTGTGTAGCTTTATGGGTTTAGCAGGATACTATCAATGGTTTGTCGAGGGATTTTCAAAGTTAGCAAATCCGATCATGGAATTGCAGAAGAAAAACAAGAAGTTTGTTTGGACCGAGAATACGCGGAATCATTTTGGAGGCTTAAAGAGTTGTTGACGACAGCGTTGATACTAAAGGTCCCTAACATGGAAGCGGACTTCTTGGTATGCATAGACGCATCCAAGGAAGGTTTAGGCGGAGTCTTGATGCAAGATGAACAAGTGATTTCTTACATTTCGAGGAAACTGAGAAGGCATGAGGAGAACTAAGAGATGCATGATTTGGAGTTATTAGCCATCATATATGCCTTGAAGGTTTGGAGACACTACCTTGTTGGACAAAAATTTGAACTAAAGACTGATCATTGTGGACTACAACACCTTTTTATGCAAAACGACCTGAATGCGCGACAATGGCATTGGTGGGAATTGCTTAGCGAGTACAACTTTGAAATTACTTACATAAAGGGAACAGTGAACCGAGTGGCGGATGCTTTGAGTCAGATACCACACATCTTTTCGGTGTTGCCTCTTCAGACAAATCTACATGAGAATATTCTCACTTTACAGTGTGACGATGATTGGTACAAAGAGGTCGAGGGTTTTATCGGACAAAACACAATGATGGTACCATGATACGAGGGATTTTCATTTGATAGCGATGGTTTATTGAGGTTTAAAAGTTGGATTTACGTACCACCAAACGACGAGTTGAGGACGTTGATCCTAAGTGAGGCTCATAGAGAAGTTTACATGGCTCACCCGGGGGTCACGAAGATGAGGGCAGACCTTAAACTCTTATTCTTCTGGAAGGGAATGAAGGCCGACATAGTCAACTATGTGGCCAGATGTCTAGAGTGTCAGCAGGTAAAGGCTGAACATAGACACCCAGTAGGATTACTTCAACCACATGCCATTCTAGAATCGAAATGGGAGGTTATTTCTATGGATTTTATTGTTGGATTGCCACTGACGATAAGGAGACATCACTCGATTTTTGTAGTAGTAGACACTCTGACGAAGAGTGCTAACTTTATTCCTATGTGTACGACGTATCAGGCACCTGACATAGCTAGAGTTTTCATCAGTGAGATTGTGAGGCTGCCTGGCATGCCTAAGAGGATTATATCCGATCGAGGATCGGTGTTTACTGGACGATTTTGGATGAGTTTCCAAGAGGCCTTGGGAACCCAACTTAACTTTAGTACTGCGTATCACCCAGAGACTGACGGACAGACCGAGCAAATGAACCAAACCTTGGAGGACATGTTGTACATGTACATGATGGACCAACAAAAGCGTTGGGAGGAATTCTTACCACTAGTGGAGTTTGAGTTTCTTTATGGGTGACCATGTCGAACGCCCTTGAGTTTGGATCGGCTTGAGGATAGGGTCCTGGTGGGACCAGAAGTGATCCAAGAAATGGAAGAGTAAATGAAAACCATAAGAGAAAGGATTAAAGAAGCACAGGATCGACAGAAGAGTTATGACGATGTGCACAAAGTCGACCATAGTTACGAGGTCGGTGATCGAGTCTTCCTATGGGTTAAACCACATAAGAGTTCGATCAAGTTTGGAAAGGGAGATAAACTCTCTCTTAGGTTCATGGGACCTTTCGAGATTGTGGAGAGAAAGGGGCCCATGGCCTATCGACTAGCCTTGCCTGATTCTTTGAGGAGTATGCACAATGTTTTTCATGTATCTATTTTGAGACATTATATTAGTGATCCTACACATGTGATTGACATGAGTTCCTTGCAGGTATCGGACGAGGGAGCGCTCATGGATGAGCCAGTCCACATATTAGATCATTGCGTTTGATAGTTACGACGTTGAATGGTAGATCAAGACAAGGTCTAGTGGGACAATTATAGTCCACACTCGGTGACCTGGGAGGAAGCATATGATATGTGCCAGTAGTTTCCATCTTTGTTTGATAGATAGACTTATGATATTGTGATACGTTTATTTCGGCATTTATACTATGAAACTTCGGGACGAATTTTAGACCAAGAGGGGGTGTATGTAACATCCCGCTTTGTGCACTGAGAAAACTTAATCTTTGAGGACACTTTCTCACAAGTGATCCAGACTATTATGATATTAAAACATTTGTCCTTGATTATTATGCGTTATGATAGATGATATGATGTTTATTGCATTGACCTAGACAGGTTCTATTGACTCAGTTTCACTGAGTATGTAGAGTTTTAGACCTTGAGGATGCAGAGGCATCGACAGAACCCCTTGGACTCCAGATCGAGTCAGGGAGTGTGCTATTGGGGTTTGATTGTTTTACTGTGATTTTAGTACCTTTGATTAGATGATATGATGTGGACATGTTTGACATGATTGTTGATGATGCAGGATGATGAAAGTTTTCCGAAAAAACTCACATATGGAGTAAAGGGGCCACACACGACCACCAGAGAGGTTGAGGGAGAGGTGTGGACAACAGCCCTGCCAATGCCTACTAACACTCTCGTCGTGGCTCGAATTGTAGGTTAACAATTACCTATTTTGAGAGGACCCACGATGCCATGAGGGCAGACTGTGACAGTCGCTCACGATGATTCTAAGGGGCGTGCAATAAGGCAGGGGCCTTATTCCTTAGAATCCCTTAGTCTCCCACAAGTTCACCTGGCGAAGTGTTGACTCCAGGGGTTATTGATGTCTACCAATTAGTCAAGAGCCGAGTAGCACCCTTGGATCATGTGGTGTGTCTTCAAGGGCACATCGTGCAAAAGAAACACTAGAGGCAAGTGGCACCCCTGGAGCATGTGGTGCATCTTGAAGGGCACATCGCGCAAACGAAACACTAGAGGCGAGTGGCACCCTTGGAGCACGTAGTGCGTCCTGAAGGGCACGTTGAGTTGATGATGTTAAAGGAACGAACCTAGATGTCCCTAAGACTAATATCTCATTAAGAAATTTTAAAACAACTTCCCTAATTAAAATGTCGCCTAGTTCAGAATCTAAGTCCTAAGTCTAAAACTTCGCTAGGGGTAAAATTTTGTGTACCCGTAAGAAATTATCTCTCTAAAAATAATAATAATAATAATAATAAAGTTTAAAATAAAAAACACTTAAGTAATAATTGTGGACTTCATGAATTTTTGGGTAAAATGAAAAGAGTAAGAACTTAAATAAAATATGTGGAAAAAAAAGGGGGTAAAGAAGAATTTAATTAATTAGCTTGTGAAAGTGTAAAAGATATTAAATTATTAATAAAAAGGAAAAGGGGTTAATTTGCGCAGCTGCCATTTTGGCTCTAATAAAAAGGGGAAAAAGGAGAATAATAAAAATTAGGAAACTAAGGAATGAATGAAACATAATAAGGGAAAGAGGGGAACTTATGGTAAAAAGCAAGGTCAACTTAGTAAAGAATCTGCAATTAAGAACCTTCTAAATTGAACTAAATTAGCAACTTCATTTTAGGGAAAGTATTTAAACCTGTGAGGGAATCTAGGAACACCTACGAGTAAATTTAGGAGAAACTCTAGGTGGGTGAGGGAAATAAGACAATTTAATAAATTAAGGAAAATAGTTAACGGAGAAACATGTGGGATGGATGACACTTCTACGAAGGAGATTTTTTACTAGATTTTTATTAAAACTTAAATTAAATTAGATTTAGGGAAAGATGGAAGTTCTAAAACTCTATAAAATAAAGGGAAGAGAAGGAAGAAGGGGGATTGGCTGTTAGTGTAACGTTATGTTTCCTAATTAGTGACTTTACTGATTTACTTGTGAGGAGTTGCGATTTCCCAGCTCGGATAGGAGTGGTAGCTCAGCCTTGCGAGGAGAGCTTGGAGCTAGATGTACCATCTGGATAGTGTGTGACCCCTTTGCGGCTCAGGGGGATAAGGGGGAAGTAGAGTACCCCTAGCGTTGGCTGGGAGGTACTGGTGAGGTCTCGACGGTCGGCGAGCGAGAGCGGCACGGAGCGTGCAGATGTCACCCGGAGCAGGCGATCAGGGAACGATATGTTTTTCATTTTGCATGATAGAAGGTACTAGGACCTTATCCCTCTCTTATTGTTATCAACATTTGACCTTGGCTTGTGAGATGAAAACTACTTGGCTTAACTCTGCATGGGTTCTCGTCGGATTGATTGGTTTTCCTTTATGTTCCTCGGCGATTGTAATGGTGTTACGATTATAAAAATATTTATTCTTACTCTATTTTTTCATGTCGGTATTGGATAAAAGATATTTTATGACCTCGGCGTTGCCTACCTTCCTTGGTTCTATGTGATCTACAGCTGTGCCTTATGTTTGTTTTTTCTGCATTTTTTTGTTAGCATTTCCATGTGTTTCAATGGAAGAAACCCCCTCGATTCAACACCCTCCTCTACATTTTTTTTTATTGTATATCTCTGCAATTTTGTGGAGGATACCCACACGAATTTCAACCACTTAATCCTGTGTTTTACCTACCATTTCCTACATTTATGACTGTGTTTGTATCACTGTGGGTGTTTATGTATTACAGTGGGCATTTTTATATTAATGTGGGCATTTTTATATGACTGTGGGCGTTTATATATGACTGTGGGCGTTTTATATATTATTGTGGGCGTTTTATATCACTGTGGGTGTATTATATATTACAGTGGCCATTTTTATATTAATGTGGGTGTTGTTATATGACTGTGGGCATTTATATATGACTGTGGGCATTTTATATATTACGTGTCTTGATCTTGCTGTACATGAGGTATTTTCCGTGTCAAACGAAAAAGTGACTGCGCCTTTTGATGTCTGACATCCTGAGATGGAATCCTATTACCTCCCTTTACATCTTGACTATGTTTCTGATCGGGTAACCCTCTTCCACTACTTAAATGATCAGCTTTTAGATGTTGTTGTTGTTTCGGCATGTAAATTTTCATAAATATGGTGTTCCACTATTATGGTTCTTGAAGCTCGTATTGATCCTGTTTTATATGATGTTATTCATCTTGTCAGTAAGCGTTGACCTTTATTTAGTTGTCTTAAGTTACATATATCTATGTCCAAACGTTATATATCTATGATCTTTCTCTTTAAGAAACAGTAAGAAAATATTGATAAATTGGAAAATGAGGTAAGTTATTATAAGACCGATCAATGTGACCCCACTAGTTTTATAAATTATTCTTCTAAAATTCAGGACAAGCTAAACACTCGACAGAGTAATT
Organism: Picea engelmannii; assembly: GCA_009831015.1. Lineage (NCBI taxonomy): Eukaryota > Viridiplantae > Streptophyta > Pinopsida > Pinales > Pinaceae > Picea > Picea engelmannii. Next base: position 44,368 of record ML808488.1, on the reverse strand, counting down.
TTTATGAGAAGGTACAGACATTCCATAAATTGGTCATCAGCATGATGTATCTTCAAAAATGCCTTCTCTACTATAAGAGTCAATAGGGATAATGCAAGATACCAGATATATAAAATATGCAGAACATAAATAAAATGCTAGAAATGGCAGAATAACAGTAAAATATCCAGCATAATCTTCACAATACACAGAAATGATATACGATATAGCAATAGAAAAAGCACTTTGATTCAGAAAGAAATGTTCACAGGTCTCTTCGAGGGGGAAACCTCCAGTCGAGCAGCGCTCTGTTACAATAATCTCCAAGATAGGGTTCTCATACCCTCGCCTTATATTTATACTAAATATGTCTATTAAGAGAAGCATCTAGAAGAAGATCCTTCTAGAAGCGGAAGATTCTATTAGGTCTTCTTACATCCGCCTTATTCTATTTTATTAAAATGCCTTATTAATATTGAACTTTATTACATTAGAATACATTGATCTACCTATGTGCGGGTTAGGAACTTAACATGTCTGCCCCCTTAAAAACAACCTTGTCCTCAAGGATTGAGATGTGGAAACTACTGCAGAATGGTAGTTGGTTCCCAAGTGGCATCTGCTAGAGTCATGTCTTTCCACTGTACTAGCACTTCCTTGATGTTTCTCTGATGCAAGAGACACTCACACTGGTCCAAAACTACTTCTGTCTGTAGCCAAATGGAGCCTTCTTCAGCTAACTCTAGAAGGTTGGTTTGAATTTGGCACCTGGTTCCAATCACCTTCTTCAAGCATGAAACATGAAAAATAGGATGTAGCTTTGACTGACTGGGCAGAGCTAACTGATATGCAACTTGTCCCACACACTTGAGGACTGTGTAAGGGCCATAGAATTTGGGTGCTAGATTTTGACAATGCTCGGCCTTGAGGGAAGTTTGCTTATATGGTTGTAGTCTCAGAAACACCTGATCCCCTTCTGCAAATTGATGTTCAGAGCGACCTTGATTTGCTTGCTGCTTCATTCTATTCTGTGACATGAACAAGTTCTCTTTAAGGGTATGAAGGATGTCCTCTCGAACTGTAAGTGTTTGGTCAACCACCTGGACATTCGAGGTACCCGGTAAGTATGAGATAACTGAAGGTGGATTCTGTCCATATATTGCTTCAAAAGGAGTCATGCGAGTGGTTGTATGGTATGTAGTGTTGTACCACCATTCAGCGAGGGGTAACCATTGAGCCCACTGGTGTTGTTTTTCAGAGGCAAAGCACCTCAGATATGTTTCCAAACACTTGTTGACAACTTTCGTTTGACCATCCATTTGGGGATGATAAGCTGAGTTGAGATGCAATTATGTGCCTTGTAGCTTAAACAATTCTTGCCAAAAATTTCTTGTGAAATTTGGGTCTCGATCAGAAACAATAGAGTGTGTCATGCCATGCAACTTGAAGACCTGGTCCATGAAAATTTGAGCCACCATAGATGCAGTAAATGGGTGGGGAAGAGTGAAAAAATGAGCATACTTGGAGAGGCGATCCACCACCACCATTATGACTGATTTATTCCCCNATTTGGGTAAGCCTGTAATAAATTCCATAGAGATATCCTTCCAAATAGCAGGGGGAATCAGAAGCGGTTGGAGGGTGCCTAGAGATTTGATTGTTTCTCCCTTGTTGCGTTGACACACCTCTCATTCAGCGACAAACTTACGGATGTCCTGTTTCATACCATCCCATAAAAAAGAGTGTTTGACTCGGTCATATGTTTTGGTGAACCCTGAGTGCCCCGTTGTGGGTGTAGCATGAAGCTCAGAAAGCACCATGGATTTGAGCTTGTATTGTTTACTTAAATACAAGAAACATTTGTATCGAAGCTCATCCTAGATCCAGGAGTACCCTAAGGGATTCAGAGCCTTGTTCTGCAATTATTGGATCATATGCGAACTTTTGGGATCTTGAAGCCATTCCTGGCACACAACTTGGAGCCAATCAGGTACAATGAAGGAAAGAGAAAAAAGGGATCCTTCATCTTCATATTTTTGTGACAGTGCATCCGCCACGACATTGTCTTTTCCCTTCTTATAAATGATCTCATAATCATATCCAAAGAGCTTAGTCACCCATTTTTGTTGTTCCTGGGAGGAAATGCATTGTTCCAGAAAGTACTTGAGGCTTTGATGGTCTATCTTAATTTGGAAGCGTTTCCCCAAGAGATACAGACACCACAACTCAACGACATGCAGAATTGCCAGCATTTCTTTTTCATAAATGGGTTTTCCCATATTCTTTTCAGACAGTTGCTTGCTAGTGAAGGCCAAAGGTCGACCCTCTTGCATAAGGAAAACACCAATTCCTTTCCCTGAGGCGTCACATTCCAACACAAAATTCTTTGTGAAGTTGGGAAGGGCCAGAACTGGAGTGGTTCACATGGTCATCTTCAAGGTTTGAAAATCTTGAGCAGCTACTGGAGTCCAAGTGAAAGAGTTCTTTTTGAGGAGAGTCGTGAGAGGTGTTGCAATCTTTACATAGTTCTTAATGAACTTGCGATAATACCCTGTGAGGCCCAAAACTCCACGCAATATTTTGAGATTCTTTGGGTGTGTCCAGTCTTACATAGATTCAATATTTCTCGGTCCCACCCTGACGCCATCCTTTCCCACCATATGACCCAAGTATTCTACTTCGGAGGCACCAAAAGCACATTTGGATTGTTTCAGGAAAAGCTGGTACTGAGAGAGTAGTCGGAGAACTTGATCCACATGATTAAGATGGTATGTCCAGGTTTTGCTATATATGAGGATATCATCAAATAAAACTAAGACAAAATGACGGAGAAAAGGGTAGAAGACATGGTTCATGAGGCTCTAGAAGGTGGAGGGGGCATTACACAAGCCAAAGGGCATGACCAAAAACTCATAGTGGCCCTCATGAATGCGAAAGGTCGTCTTGGGAATGTCGGTCTCTTTCATGCGTATCTGGTGATAGCTAGAGCGAAGATCAAGTTTGGTAAAGAATTGGGCGCCAATCAATTCATCCAGAAGGTCATCAATAACAGGAATGGGAAATTTGTCTTTGATGGTTAGTTTGTTGAGAGCATGGAAGTCAGGACACATTCTCCAAGAACCTTCTTTCTTCAGTACCATGACGACCAGAGAGGAGTAAGGTCTCATACTAGGATGGATGACTTCGGTAGTAAGGAGTTCCTGGACCATTTTTTCAATTTCATTTTTTTGTGCAAAGGGGTGGCGATATGGACTATATTGGGGGGAAGGATTCCTGAGACAAGGGGAATGGAATGATCATGGACACCGCGGGATGGAGGGAGTCCTTGGGGAGTGGAAAATACTGTTTGATGTTTAGAAAGGAGGTCTTGGAGGTCTTTGGGCACTGGTGGTGTCTCTGTGGCTTGTATGGTGTGGAGTTGGGCAATGACACCAGAATGACCTTTTTTGAGCAGTTTTTCCATGCCATGAGAACTGATGATCTCAGGTGAACCAGTAGTGATGCCCTGAAATTTATATTGGTGGCCTCCTTGGTCAAATTGCATGGCTAAGTTCTAAAAATCCATGAGAATGGGACCCAAAGTCCTTAGCCAGTCTGCACCCAACACAATGTCACAAATTCCCATGTCAATAGAAAACATATGGGATTTGAGGTGGTAGTCACCTATTTGGAGACACACATTTTCACAGTGCCCGCCACATTTCATAGAACCACCATTGGCAATCATTATTTGGAAATTTTTGACAGCATGGATGTATCAATGGGTTTCTTAGGCAATGCGACGATGAATAAAATTGTGGGTGTTTCCACTATCAACCGGAATGATGACCTTTTGTTGCTTGATGTAACCGATTAACTTGAGGGTTTTGGGGCAAGAGAATTCGGTGAGAGAATTGAGGGAAATAATCGGTTCCACTTCGGGAGGGTCGGAGGGAGGGATTATGTCAGATATTTATGATGACTCAGGCATAGGGGGAGTGTCAACATCTTCTTCCTGAATATCCTCAGAGATGGCCATAAGGAGATTTTGTTCCTTACATTTGTGGCCTGGGAAATATTTGTCATCACAATTATAACAGAGGCCTTTGAGTTGGCGTTCATCCATTTCATCCCTGGTCAATTTTTGGATTTTTAATGGGGCGGAGGGAGTAGTGGGGTTTACTG